>CAKAOH010021880.1:47344-90924 GCA_916701665.1 Sebastiscus tertius | reverse complement strand
CCCCCCCCCCCCCCCCCCCCCCCCCCCCCCCCCAAAACAGCTTGTAAAAGTAAATGCCACACTGCGAGGTGCAAACAGAAATAGAAGGAAACGGTATCACCCAACAAAGAGCAAGTTCAGCACTGATGAGCTGAATGTGAGTCAAGATCTGAGGAAGTGAACTATTTGATCTCACATGACCTGAGAGTGTTTATAGAGTACCACTCAGTGACAAAGCTCCCAACTAAACTGACATTTAGTTAAATGAGGCCATTCTGCATGTTCATTACGTTTACAGGTATATTTTTCTGATAAAACTTATTTATTTTTACTTAAAGGAACAGTGTGTAATACTCCGGGGGATCTATTAGCAGAAATGGAATATAATATGCATAACTATGTTTCCATTAGTGTATAATCACCTGAAACTAAGAATCATTGTGTTTTCGTTAGCTTAGAATGAGCCCTTCATATCTACATAGGGAGCAGGTCCTCTTCACGGAGTCCACCATGTTGCTCCACCATGTTTCTACAGTAGCCCAGAACGGACAAACCAAACACTAGCTCTAGTGAGAGCCTTTCGTGTTTTTTATGTTACTTGAAGGCCACCGTAGTTCTCCGACACGCTTGTGAAACTGCTGTAGCGTGAGCCGCAGAGTGCAAAACTGTGGTACCGGCAGCCGCCGTCTGACTTCCGTTGCTCCTAAAGTAGTGTTATTATGGTTAAGATGGCCTCTGAGCGAGGCAAACAGCGTTACCATGGTTTTGCACTTGCCGTCCCATGTTACCGCAGTCTTGGAAAGGGAGGAGTGAGCGGAGGGGTACTCAATTGGTTGCAATCTGCAACCACACCACGAGATGCCACCAAATCCTACACTGTCCCTTTAAGTCAAATTTTAATGCATTCATTGTAAGTATTTTTACACTGAGGTGGGCCTATTACTACTTTTACTTAAAGGAATACTTCAACATTTTGGGAAATGTATTTGCTTTCTTGCGAAGAGTAAGTTGAGAAGACCGATACCACTCTCTTGTCTGTACGGTAAATATGATGCTACAGTACAGCCAGGAGCTGGTTAGCCTAGCTTAGCACAAAGACTGGAAACAGGGGGAAACAGCTAGCCTGGCTCCATCCAAACTGAAGTAGCAAATCTGTCTACCAGCACCTATATAGCTCACTAGTTAACACGTTATGTCTTGTTTGATCCATACAAAAAAACTAAGTGTAAAACTAAACAAGTAGCTATCAACCTTCTCATCTAACTCTTAGCAAGAAAGCACACTTGCATATTTCCCCAAAAATGTTAAAAATAATCTTTTAAAGGATATGAGTACTGCTTCCTCCACTTGAGATGGATGAGGTAGAAGATTTAGATTTAGTTTTATGCTTTGGCAGCTTCAAAAAGTGAACAATGGGCAGCTGAGGATGTTGTGCAGCCAACATAAGAAGGGGAAAGAGGATGACAATTGTGTGCGTGGTATTCCCATTCAGATCAACAGGTGCCAGCTGCCCTCTGTGGAAAAACAGAGGCTGCTTCTGTTCCCCCTCTCCGGTCTCAGCAACGACCCACTGGTTGAATAAATCATCTGCGTCTGGTTTTGACAAATCTGCCAGTTTGTTTTTGTCAATCTCTCTGCCGCTCCATCCCTGTCAGGCACCATATTGCTGTTGTTTTTGCCATCTGATTCTCTGGATTATATTCTTCTTCTTGCTCATTTATAGTAGTAATTTGTGTTCACTTTGATGACTGTTTTCTTGCTGATCTGACATCTTGTAACCTTTCACAGCTTCTCTTCCTTTCCGCAGATGTCATTTCCTGTGCAGTGTTGTATTTCTGCTGTGAGGTCAGGCTGTCTGTTGCCTCACACAGTGAATTAATCCAAACCATGTGTGTCCAATGACTAAGTCAGTCACACTGCTAAAGATGCTTGGGGGGAAGCGCTGGTTCCTACACAACGATGGAAAACATAACAGGAGCACGCTTCCCTTTAGCTAAAAGCTGAACTTCTCCTTCTCGGGGCATCTAAAAGTGGACACGTAACCTAAGGCTCCTTAGGTCGGATGTCCACTGCCGCTGGTAAAAGGCCTGTCTGTCTGTCTGTCTGTCTGTCTGCCTGTGTCTTTCTGTCTCTCATTTCCTGACCCGGGGAAACAATGACCACAAAACGAAGCCTCCACGTCAACCTAGACAGGACACACACACTTTGCTGTGGGAGGTGAGACAAAGGCAGGCTGTAACGTGATGCTGTTTTTTTTCTAGTTAGCTGGACTGGCCATCTGGAACACACACACACACACACACACACACACACACACACACACACACACACACACACACACACACACATACTGTATATACACACACATATACAGAGAGGCAGGTGTGTATACGTCTGGATGCCAGCTGGACACTGAGTTGTTTACTTTCACCACACCACGGTTGTTGACAGCAGTTGTTTGCTGATCTAAACAAGTACTGGACACACACACAGCCAGCGCCGGCCCAGACGAATAAACAAGTGTGCTCGGTTATAAATAAAACACTGTAACTGTACAGTTCCCATTCAGTGTTTCCTCTGTGACATACAGCACCTCAAATGTGTCTTTTCCTCAATGAGAGAAGCAGACAAGAGGGTTATCATGCAATGAAAACAGATGATGTGACTCCATCATAACAAATGAATGTAGAAACCTAACAAATGCAGATGTTTCTATACATTTCAGGGTTCATTGGAAGCTCTGATGAGTGTGAAAAATCCCCACATCTCAACCTAACTAAATGCCAAACACTGTGGCCAAACACCTTATTAAGACACTTACTGTTGCCTTTCCCTTTCATTTGTACTCCTCTGTATACTGGGCTGCAACTAACAATTATTAATTAATCTTATCGATTAATCAATCAGTTGTTTGGTCTATAAAATGTCATAAAATGGTAATAAATATCAATCAGTGTTGCCTAAAGCCCTTTGATGACGTTCTCGAATGTCTTGTTTCGGTCCACAACTCAAAGATATTCAGTTTACCGTCATAGAGGAGTAAAGAAAGCAGAAAATATTCACATTTAAGAAGTTGAAATCAGAGAATTAAAAAAAAAATATTCAAACCAATTATCAAAATAGTTGCTGATTAATTTAATAATTGACAACTAATCAATTAATCTAATTATTTCTCAATCAATTAATTGTATATTCATAAAAAAAATCTGAAAATAGTGAAAAGGGCCCTTAACAATTTCCAAGAGCCTAAAAGGGATGTCTTGAAATATCTTATTTTGTTCAACTAACAGTGTAAAAACACAAAGATGTTCAACTTAATATGAAGAAAAGCAGCAAATCTTCACATCTAGGAGCTGGGATCCATCAGGCAGGTCTAGGCTGGTGACTAAGGGTGACAGGGCCTTTGCCATCAATGCCCCTAGACTGTGGAACAGCCTACCTCAGGACCTCAGGTTAACTAGCTCTACTACCAATTTTAAATCTCTTTTAAAAACCCATTTTTATAAAAAGGCTTTTTTCTTTAACTCCGTAAGACAACAGCTTGGTGCACCTTTTCCCCACACCTTATATTGTCCTCTTTTGGCATATGAGTAGTAACTTATTGTTTTGATACCACTGGTTACGGGTTTTAGTTTTCTCATTATTTGGTCTTTATGTTTTGTTCTTTTATTGTTGTTTTTATTTTGTCTGTATTTCATTGTATCTGTGCAAGCACTTTGGAACTATGTTTAGAAAGGTGCTATACAAATAAAGATTATTATTATTATTATTATTATCAACTATTTGGCATTCTTGATTGAGACATTACTTAGAATGAGCTCAATATACTTTCAACCATATAGTCCAACAACAAGCAAGTGGATATTTTATGTTGCAGACACTTAGCACTGATTCAGAGCAATGGTTCTTCAATTGCACATTATTGGATTAAGAAGATTATCATCAGACCTACAGTGGTGTTTAAGATAGGCAACCTTGCAAAAATCTGTGCTAGTGTAACCAAGTCAAGGTTATAACCTGCTGATTAGGAATGTGGTAAACTAAAAGGAACAACACAAGCCAGGCAGGGCAAAGCTTAGGGCGGAGTTGTTGGCCCCATCATGGAAAATAAAAGAAGCTGTAATTAAGCAGGTTGTGCTGGGTTCAGGTTAGTTTATCACACTGAAGGACGGTTTGCTTTTATTCAACTATAACTATATAACTATACTCTGCACAGCTTTCTTTGCAAAAAATAAAGAAAACAACATTATCACTGTGACCTTTGCTCTCTTTCTTTCACACATACACACACACACTGACACCTGTACCTGACCTCATTCTAAAGCGACTACACACACCTGGGCACGGTGGGCTCGTGGTCCTGGGCTGACGCACAGCTGGAGGCACGCGGTCCAGTTTTGGGCAGCAGTTCCGCGTTGCTGTGGTAACCCGTTAAAACCACTCCCTGGGACTGCTGCTGCTGCTGCCGACTCATGTTTCTCCTCCTTTTCTTTTCTTCTTTCTTCTTCTTCACTCACTAATTGATAGTCTATCTATTCACCTATTTATTTATCTGTCTATCTCTATCTGTCTGCCACAGCTGGGCTGTTTTGTTGCCGACTCATGCTGACATCAAGCTCTCCTCCTTCTCCCTCTACTTCTTCTCGTCTTTCTCTACAACTTGTGTGTGTGTGTGTGTTTGTGAGGCAGGACACGGGGGCTGGATTACAGATACAACACAGAGCAGGGATTGGCTGAAACCACAGGAGAAACGTTTCATAGGTGTTGTGGCGCCTCCTGCTGCTGCAAGAGGGTATCTACTATTTCCTGGTGCAATGTTTCAATTGAGGCTATTAATAAATAACAACAAACCACATCATTTTCTGTCAATCTATAACATAATGCATCTCTTTAATAAATGCACACCCACTTCATGTCTGAAACATTTTTAATTTCAGTGTTAATATTCAATTTTAAAGCTATTAAACCTGCAGTATATGCAGACATATCTTTTGGCATCATTGGGCAAAAATGCCATAATAACCTTTTAAGCATATTGTAATTCAAGTGTTTTGAGAAAAAAATAGACTTATAGAAATGTAATTATACAAAGAGTGGAAAGACGGAAACTCAGTCTAGACATTAAGCAACAACTTGGCGTAAAGTCACAGATATTGACACTGGTGTTTCTTTAGCTTGACCCTGTATTCACTCTCAGCAACAGTAAAAGCTATGAAGTAATAAATTTTCATCAGACGTGGCTGGTTGTTTCGCAATATGACCACAAATAAACTGTTAAAAACTGCAGCTACCAAGAGGACAAGTCTGACTTTTCCTGATTAAAGTGGCATTAGGCAGTATATTTTTGGTATCATTTGGCTAAAATCCCATAATAACCTTTCAGCATATTGTAATTTAAGTGTTCTGAGAGATAACTAGAATTCTGCGCCTCCTTATGGCTCTGTTTTCAGGCTTTAGAATATCTAGCCCGTGACAGGAGACTTTGGCCAATCACAGATCATTTCAGAGAGAGAGAGAGAGAGAGAGAGAGAGTTCCTATTAGCCGTGCTCCGGCTGGTGGAGAAAACAAGTGAAGCTGCTACTTGTTACTTAGTGCATCAGCAGTATAATGTACTTAATCATGCAAGGCTCATCTCATTTTAAAGAATGGTTCCACTCAGTGTTTTAAATGAGTAATAATTAGTGTTGCATGTAGATCTCATTTTAATAGGTGGTAGGTTGTTTAAAATATTGCCATGCATCATATTTTATGTGTATCATATCATCTTGCAGGTGAAATATTGCAAAGTACCTGGTAACTATACAGCTGTCAGGTAAATGCAGAGTAAAGTACATAAAAACAAAAACAAAACCTCACCTCAAAATGATTTTTGTTGTCTACATATTTTCATATACTCTTATTTTGAAACCAAAGCTCTGGATAGTGATCACAGCATTTATAGCAGGGAATATCACACCCTTCAAGTAAAAAAAAAACTTGATGAATATCCTTCCATATACATCAGAAAATGTTTAGTGACACAATATGTTTCAACATACATAGACTGAATGACATCTTAATATTTGAAACTACAAATTTCCAGGTGTTTTTTAAAAACTTAAGCTGTTAAAATGGTAAAATATTGGCACTTGAATGTGGAACAAATGCCTTTTTTTTTAAGAATCTGAACATCCACACTCAAAACAGCAACATACATACAAATGAGAAGGATTATGCACACACACACACACACATACATACAGACGCTTCTCTTGTTCCTCACCTGAGATGAAGGTAGTAGGCGAGTCTGGAGACCATTGTGTCCGTCTGTGTCTGTGTCTGCGTCCAGTCACACAGTCTTTAAGAGAGCATGACCTGCTGGCCATATGCTGGGAGATGATAGTAAAACACTCACACACTGTGCCGAGTGGATTAGCCACAGAGGTCAATCAGATTGTTCTGCTCCTCCATCTGCCCCCCCATCATCCTACCTTCCCCCCACTACTCTGTCTGTCCAGTTTACTACCAATCACTCACTGCCCTCTCGGACTCTGCTGCACTGTGACAAATAGTACTTCCACACACAGTATGACAGCATGTTTGGTGCATGTGATGAGGGCAGTTAATGAGGACAGTACAGTAATTGCTATAATAGGCTGTCACAGAGGCAGGGAGGGTGATGGCTTACAGTAGCTCTGGAAAACTCACAATGAAGCGTGGGGCCCTGGTAAATTAAAAAATATCTTCTAACAGCCTATTCATATGAGCCATCTAACTTTTCAGATTTTAATTTGGTCACACATCTTCATTGTTTTTGGAGTTTTTCTGCCAAAGCTTGAATATTTAAACTTAATGTGGAATGTAACCAAGTACATTTACTTAAGCACAATTTTGAGGTACTTGTACTTTACTTGAGTATTACCATTTTCTGCTACTTTATACCTCTACTCCACTACATCTCAGAGGGAAATATTGTATTTTTTACGACACTTATTTGACACATTAGCTACTAGTTACTTTACATAAAAAAACATATGATATGCTTTTGTGATATGATGCAGTAATGTACTACTAATCTATACCCAGTAGTTTATAAAGTAAGTAAATTGACTCCAAATTGAATAACTACAACATTACAATGTATGTGTTAGGGATAAAGAAAAGAATAATATAATATTCTATAATAATATAACACTTTAAATGGAGCTGTTCTGCATAATGAGTACTTATTTTTAGTAGCAAAATATCTGGGTACTTCCACCACTGCTTAAGTTTCACATTTTCTTAAATCACATTTTTATAAAAGAGCAGGTTGCTGTTCTGGAGGCAGAGATTGTTCAAGTACGCCCCCTGGTGACCATGTCCTCTAATAATTTCTGCTAGAAACAGTGATTTTACATTAACACACTCATTATGCGTTCTTTTGTCATCAGATAAACTCTAAATTTACACTGACAATCATAATTTGTACAACTGAAGTAATTTATTTCACACAAAAAATAAATTACGAACATTAATCCAACTTTCTTCTAAATTAAACTGTAGCCAAGTGTAATTTAAGAAGATAATGAAAATGTGCTATTTCCAATTTATCTAAAACAAAGACGAGATATCTTAGAAGCAAAAAACATTTTTTTTAATTTTATTTTTTATCATTATCACCTCAAGAGTGACCAGACCTTATGCAAATATGTAACACTCCAGCAAACACAGTCTTAATATTTAAGTATTTGGGGTGAAAGCAAATTCTGCATATCCTCAAACAGAAACAGAACTGTTGAGCTACATAATTAACAAACATTTAAGGAATTTTAAAGAACTTAATTAACTCTTTTACGGAAATTAACTGTACAACATTATTCCTTCCATAACATATGCAAAAAAAAAAAAACAACACAAAAAGGTTTAACTTTCAGAATACGCAGTACTGGAGAAAAAATGTGCTGTTGAAGCTTGAAGTTTGTTGTTTACATTGTCATCTGCAACACAAACATTTTATAAATGAGATCAGTATTTATGAAAAGCTCAAACACGATGCAGTGTTTCTCTATCTTGTTAAATTAAGTTAAATTAGTATATAATTTTATACTGGGCAGTAAAATTTGAGCGCCTCATTGTTTTCATCATAAAACAAATGTTAGCACTCAAAAACTACATGTCGAATGATACTTCAACTGTGTGCCTATTGCTAAGAATCATGGGAGCTGTAGTTTGTTGTTGTATCTTGGTTAAAATGATAAAAGATTAAATAACCTATATGAATATTGATGATTTCTTACCATTTTACTCGTCTTTACATCTTCACTTGCTCCTCAAGTCTTTGAACATCTTGGAGTACACGTCTTTCTGCTTGTCCAAGCTCTCTTTACAGCATCTGAAACATGGAAACTATTTATTATACACGTAGAATATCTTCAGAGTGATTTGTGGCTCAGAGTAGCAATGCCATTTTAAACTAAAACACCAAATATGCCATACAATAAGGCATATGTGAAGACATTAATATAAGTTTGATCATTCTACCTTGAAACTAATGCAAATTTTGGGCCCACTGAGCCACACTGCCTTGACAACAGCATTCATTCCAAACTTCCTGAAATGTGTCAACAGTTCATCTTACATTGCCACCTTCCTCAGCAGGTTGTTAATGTCGCTGTCGAAGGGCTTTTTTGCTTGAGCAGTTATGAGGCAACCCTGGGCGCTCTCGTACTCATGCAGCTCCAGATACGCCTGGCAGAGATGACATCAGTGTGAATAATGGACTCATTGTTATCACGAGTGTAAGCAGTTAGCAACAGAGGGACCTTAAGGGGTGAAGGTCAAGCTGCCCATGGATCCTTAGTGGCTCCCACAGTGTCTAAAGTAAATAAATATATACTTCAATTCTAAACCAACATGTACAAAAATTAAAAAAAAAAAAGATTGTTATCATTAGTAGTTCTTCATTCACTATAACAAACTTAAAGGTCTCATTGATAACATTTTTATGTAGACGAATAATAAAAATAATACTAGTACAGGCATTTTACTTAAAAACGTGGGTCAACCTCACACAAATTGCAACAAAAACAAACACAATGTGTCCTCAATATGCTCTGAATGGGAGAAAAAAAAGTAAAATGTAGTCAATCTATTCACCTATTTATCCATCTATCTATCGGTCTATCTATCTACCACAGCTTTCCATCGCTGGACTGTTATGTTGCCGACACATTCTGACATCAAACTCTCCTCCTCCCTTTCCCTCCCTCTCTCTCTAGTTCTGGTCGCCGAGGGGTCCGACAAAGCGTCAGTATGTGACGAGTTGGGATGAGAACGTGTTGGAAGTGAATGCAATGGAACGGCGGAGGGAGAGTGTGACATCTAGTGGCTGAATATTATCAATGTTATCAATAGCACCTTTAATACAATTCTCCAAGGATTGAACATCTATTGCATCTGGTTATGCCTGCGCTATCATCGTCCCTATTTTTAACCTCCTTGGCGATTTAAAAACATTTGATATCAGGCACACTGATAAGACCTCCAAGAGTCTGTGAGGATTTTTATCTGATGGTTTGGAGCCCCGTCTGACCTGACCGCAGCGGAAAAGAGCCTTTGTGTTGGCAGAGTCTATCTCCAAGGCTTTCTTGCCGTATTTCAGGGCTTTGTGCGGGCTGTCCAGACGGACCTCGGTGAGAGAAAGGTTCAGATAGAGAGGAAGCAGCGCTGTCTTGATCCTCTCTGTCTCTGCATCGCTCTCTGTTTCCCTGTTCCCCAGCAGCATCGTTGCCTGTAGGCCAAGCACAGAATCCATTACAAAACACATTTTCACCGTTATCAGTACACACAAATAAAGGACCTGGAAATACAATGGGTTTTTTTTATACACTCTTCAAGATTTACCTGTTTATAGCGATCTTTGGCGTTGTCGTAATGGCTCTGGTTGAAGCAACGGTTGCCAAAGCTGCGTAAAGTACTGACAACTTCGAGGAGCGTGGAGAGAGGAACTGCGTTCTGCTCCTCCTGAACACAGAGAGGGTAAAAAGCAACGCAAAATAGCCAAACAGAATTCAAACCTTCATCCAAAGGGAATTTGTCTACCTCCTTCTGTCTTATTTTGGCTATAAAAAAAATAATTATAAAAAGAGCAATAGGTTATAGGCTATAATGCATGTGCAGAAAAGGATAAGTTTAGCGGTGCATAATCATAATCAAGATTCCTCAGTTCTTCTTCATAACTGCAGAAATGCAAATGCATGCATAAGTGGATGAAAATGTAAATAAATCTTCTGTTAGTAGCATGACAAAAGCATCTATTTGCTGTCAAGTGGCTCGTACGAGTGATTTAGAAGAACTTGTCTCATTCACCAATTTTCTTGTATTTTAAATTTTCTCTTAGGCACAAACACAATTAACGAGTGGTCCAGACCTGTCGTAGGAGTCAGGTGTAATTAGTTTTTTATTAACTGATTGTAAATTTCATTACAAAAAATTATAAATAAATAAATAAATAAAATAAAATCCTATATAAATTACACCTCATAATTATATTCATAATTATGTTATAATCCTGTTTGATGCAAATCAAATTATAATATAATTCTAAATGTATTCATATAGACAAACGATATTGTCATTAATTTAAATTGGCCATTGTGTAATACTACAGTATTAATACGAACATCTCAAACTGCAAAACAAGTTAAGTTATGCACTAATTGAAGGTTAATTTGTCTGTATATAATAAGGTCAATAGGAAGTGTAAGCAGTTTACACAGTTATCTGAATTTAGGAGTGTTACCTCTAAGTACGCTCAGACCACGACAACAACAGGACACCTGAAGCCTCTCCCCTACCGGACACATCGCGATGAAGTCATCCACTTGAGCCGAGTCGAGGACGTCGACCATCTGAATCTCATACAGAAGCACTGCAGCGGCGGGAATGAACGGAGGACAGCCGAGTTCCCCGTACGCATACTGGGGCTGGAAGAGGAAGCGAGAGAACTCTCCTTTCCGCATGGTCAACAGGCCCACCTCCAGCCCGAACACCGTTACGTCTGTTTGAATAATCATTTCCAAATCAATCAAAGAGAAAACGTCTATTGAACCTGCACAAAGAATTACTGACCTCTCCCTAACTTCATCATCCGGGGGTACTTGAGGTGCGTGGTGGTTTCAAAAGGCCGGTCAGAGTATTCCAGGAAACCAGAGTAATGGACTGTGGAAGGAGAATAAAGAGAGGTTACGGCAGGACAAAATAAAAACTGCGTCAGGAGTTTTTTAGAATAAATATACACTTGTAAATACTCAATACTGAAGCGTTTTCGGGTACAGGTGGGCCCTCTCCAGGTTGGACCACCTCTTTCAGGATCCCTTCATCTCCCAAGACATCATCCATCTGCTGGCGAAGTTGATCAAATGGACTCTACAAATGGCAGGAAAAGCCTTGAAATAACTCCAGTGTTTCACAATCAGTTCCATCTGTGTGTAAATACATCTGTTATGTATAGTGTTATTATCCTTAGTTATTATAAAAGCACATGGCAGCAACTGTACTGTAGGTTCAGAGGAAATTTAGTCTCACAATAGTTTTCATTCTACTGAAAGGCTTTGAAACAAAGACAAATCTACAGTATTTACAAAAATGCTGATGAGAAAACTGCTATAAGGAAAGCTCGACAGCATTTTATTCTTTTGTCAGCTCTTATTGATTTTAGCTTTTGTTGGTGATTTGTTTTGTTGTTTGTGTCACACGGCTGATGCTGCTGTGCTAAATGAATTATGAAGTTTATAATAGAATTTTACGATACAATATTTATTTGGTACACATGTATAATCTGCACACTTTTAAGTGCTTCATAAAATTTCATATAACCATGTATGGGTTTTACAGTGTGTCAAGTAACAGTAAAATATAAGATATCAACTCCTGATGACTTTAACATTCAAGTTTGAAGAGATAATGTTAATGTTGTTGCACTTAACTCATATGACTTGTACAAAATTAAACTTTAAACTAAACTCTACATGTTTAACTCAAACTGTTAAGTTCACCGGTATGATCACACTTTAGCCTCATTTAAACATATGATGAACAGTAGACTATAATAATCATTTTTTAACTTTAGAAAAGACTGATGCTGATTTAACTTATGAGTAATGACCTCAGCTGAGCTAGCTGGGCTGCAGCAAAGTGGATTTTAAACTTGAGTGTCACCAGTCAGCCTCTCACTGACATAAACATCCTGTCGCTAGCCATGCTAACACTTAGCCTGCTAGTTAGCTCGCCATGCTAACCCTCTTTACCATGGTAACATACCGGAGTGCTCCTCCTCAGTCGCTCCTCGTCGCTTATTAACCTCCGGATACTGGATATTAACCCGTTACCTGACATTTAGTTGGTTTATTTTACCGTAGTCTAACACGTGGTTTAGCCTGTTAGCGAGTAAAAGTAGTTTTACTGTGTTTAGGCCTCTCAGGTTTGGGGTCAATCAATCAAGTAGTCACGTTAGGCTGCAGCGTGAGGGCGGGGCTGGACATCACAGAGGTCAATGTGTCAAGGTCACAGACTACTAATGCTGCTATTCCCCCAGTACATCATGTTTGTTGTTAGGGTCACATTGAGGAAAACAATACATCTGAGATTTTGAGAATAAAGTCATAATATTAGTATATATATATGTATAGTAGTATAGTAGTAGTAATTTTACGCGTTATTTTCTTTTTTCTCGTAACGTTATGACTTTATTCTTGTAATATTATGACTTTTTCTCTATAAGTTGTGACATTATTCTGGTAATATTACAACTTTTTTTCTCGTAAAGTTATGACTTCATTCTCGTAATATAAGGACTTTTTTTCTCGTAAAGTTATGACTTTATTTTCGTAATATTATGACTTTTTCTCGTAAAGTTATGACTTTATTCCCGTAATATTACGACTTTTTTTCTCGTAAAGTTATGACTTTATTCTCGTAATATTACGACTTTTTTTCGTAAAGTTGTAACTTTATTCTGGTAATATTACAACTTTTTTTCTCATAAAGTTATGACTTTATTCTCGTTATATAAGGACTTTTTTTCTCGTAAAGTTATGACTTTATTCTCGAAATCTCAAATTTGTTTTTCCCTCAATGTGGCCCCATACTTCACTGCAAATGTTTTTCGGCTGCAGACAGATTTTCTTTTTTTTTTTGCCTAAAATGGCTCTTTTGATAGTAAAGGTTGCTGACCCCTATCCTAGGAGATGGTGTATCCCAGAAATGTAAAGTCTTCCTCTACTCTCCTACCACTTCCTCTCCTCTCTTTATAAAAACAAATGCAAGCAAGGGGAAATAACAGTTCAAATCTTAATAGAATAAAGGCGAACAGATTAATTATCAATCTGTTTCACAAAAAAATTGAAAACTGAAATTGATGTACCTTTTACTTGAGAGGGTTCACACTTGCCCTCCTCTCCTCTACTACCACCAAATAAATAAAGCCGTGTGGGTCCCCCAGATTTCCTTTTATACATTTCCAAATATAAAATACTATTTTACTAGGCTATGGCTTGGCTGAATACTTATTATTATTATTATTTACAGAGAGATGTGAATCCAAATTGCCCAGTATGCAGATAATCAACATTTTACATGCAATATTTACTGTGACTTTGGGAGATAAATGGTTATTTTGATCCATTATATGTGTTAATTTCTCCAGACAGAGACAGCAGCTACGGGTCTGTCTTTGTTAGGTGCCACTTTGACCGGGGCTCCGACACAAACACACAAAAATGATTTTGCTCAAAGTATTTAATGTAAATCCAATTTTAACTAATATATACAACCAGCATTAAAATACAGGTAAAATTACCAGACTATGACACTATACACTACAAATTTGGTATGAGACACATCCAGTATAAATATAACACTAACATTACAACAGAAAAAAATGCTGACTTAACTCACCATTTGAAAAAACATCAGTCAGTAGATTTGTCATATTTAGCAGCTGTAAATCCAGTCTTTTACAGAATGCTACGAGTGTCATCTCTTTTATTACCTTTAGCTTATAGTATGAAGTTTGTAAAGAAACAATACAAAATAATATTTAAACTGTACAGAATATGCTTTAGAAAATAGTTGGGCCATTTGTACAAGGAGGGATGTGACTATCAGCTAAAGAACAATCTAGTGTTTCTTGTGGTTGCTTTATATAACATGTACAGTATATTCTTGATAGACATATAATACTGCAGTTGCTCATATTGATGTTAACTTGAAGCTAGCAGTACAATCTTTGAAACGTGAACCCCTTTTGGGATGTATCCGGACCTGAGACTAACCAGTGAGTCAGTTAAAAGCTTTCCTCGTTGTGTTCGTTAGAAGTTCTGTAGTTCAGCTGGATAGACAAAGTTGCTTCTGAAGAGTTTATGGGCCATGAGCTGTCCTCCGAATATCATCATCACCAGGCCTGAACCTGCAGAGCGAGCCATTCAATAAATAAGAAAAAAGAGATCAATCAAAAGGAAGGTTTGGCGGGCAGCAGTTGTCCTTAAAAAGCCTGAATCCGAAGGGATGTGGGAAGTGAGTTAGAACAGGCAAAAGTAATGTCTTGGCCAGATAAAGATGGAGACGGAGAGAAACCAAGAGTGGAGTTTTCATGTTCTGCAAATGGGATTAGAGACGGCTAAGTAGGGAGAGAGAGAAGAAGAATGAAGTAGAAATCTCACCCAGAGCTATCCACCAGTGCTCAGCTGAAGGGAAGTCTGACATCACTGCAGAAACATGGAAACTGTGTGTGAAATCTACCTGTACATAAAACATACTGCACATTTATTTACAAGTGAAAGACGTAGAAAAAAGGATGCAAGTTTAGGATGTTTTAGGTCCTATTTTTGGAGTATTTATTCTAGTGTTTGTTTTGTTTTAAAGGTGCTTTTGATAACATTGATCACATTCAGCCACTAGATGTCGCATTCTCCGTCCCCCGTTCTATTGCATTTACTTCCCAACAAGTCGCTGCCAGGCACTTACCATCAATCCCAGCCATTTATCTGTTTTTTCCACTCTCACAGTTTACACAGAGATACCACATGATACCAACTTCGTTTTACTATTGGTCCACAAGCCTTGTTAGAAGTGGGAACCAAACGTCAGATATCTTCCACAGAGATAAACAAAACATTCATATTGGACCCGCCAACATTTTTAAAATTATTAATTTACAATCATAATCTTTTTTTTTTCAGGAAAAGACATAATTTTATTCGGCACCTTTCTAAAAGCTCTGTGGATGTATTATTATTTTTTTAAATTTTTTTTTATCAATAAGACCTTTAATTGTCAGAAATGTATGTTGGTCCTTTAAATTCTAAAACACAAATGGATAGTGTTTCTGTATGTGTGTCAGCCTATACATCTCTGAACCACAGCCACTACAGTATATCCAGTTACATAACCAAGCCTCCAATCCTATCAGCTGTTCCGCTCTATTGATCCACTTTGTGTGTATCTGTGTTTGTGTGTGTGTTTACCTGCTACAGTCATCGCGACATGCAGCAGCGTGACAGTTATGGCGTAATCCCAAACCCACTCCTCTACAATCCAGGCGAACACCAGCCCTCCCAAAACATAGGTCACTTCTGTGGAGATTACACCAACTGGAGGGAGGAAGAGAGAAAACAACACATGGACACTTTAGTTTGTGTTCTGCTGCCTCTTCTATTTCTAATCTAATATGTTTTACAATCACCCAATCAATAGTCATAGCGGATCACGTCTAACATTTTGACTTGTCATAGTAGGAAAGGCCCAGGTGTTACTAATTAACATGACGCATTAAGGATGACGCTGTTCTATTCAAGTGTCCCAGTGAGCCACGACAGTGAGCCAGTGAGCCAGCATGAACAATACCAGGACATATCATAGTTTCAGTGGCTTTTCTGAGCAGAATTATGTAAATTGATACTAAAATAAAAAAATCTAATAAGGGGAAAATCATTTTCTAAAAACATGCTCTACCAAATGGTTCAATTGTCCTTTTATGGCGAAGGTAGTAAAGCTAGAAATGTAATTCAAATGTACTATTTGCTACAAAATAAAGTAAATAAAACTTGTGATCATTTATTGTTGTTAATATGATACCTTTAATGTTATTCCCTTACTTATTTATATATATATATATATATATACATACATATATATATATATATACACTGTATATAAAAATACACATTTTATGAAATAAAAAACTTCTGAACAATCATTGTTGTTAATATAATTTATTAATGTCATATATTTAATGTTATTCCATTATATATTTGATGATTTCTCATTTCTGAGATGTTTTCTACTGAAAATATGGTAAATATCTAGAATAAATACATGTAAATAATACTAGTAGTAGTAATACCACTGATTCCATGGTAGCAAATTGACATGTGTTAACCTATTACTAGCATAATAACAATACATTTGTATTTTTCTTTTACATGAAGCGACATCTCAACCATTTGGTAGAGGCCTTTATTAAAAAGAAACTTTGGGGTCTGTTGAAAAAAACATTGATTGTTGTTAAAGATGTTAGAGATATGATAATCCATATTATACAATTGGATTATTAGTACAGATGGATCATCTTGTAAGAAACTTTTTCATGTTGTTGCTCGAGGTGAAGCTACTATTGCTTTAATCCATAACAGTGCTTCATATTTCATAAGCTGATCACATGGTTCCTATATATAAAACCTAAATCTGCAAAGTGAATAAAACTGTCAAATTAATGTAGTGTAGAAAAAAGTACAATAATTGCCTCTGAAATGTAATGGAGCATAAACAGTGGATCAACTAATATTCAACACATATAAGAGTCCAAAGCTCTCATGCTACATGTCCACAGCCTCCGTCCTTTCCACGCTTCCCATTCATTGTCTGTGTAAGCCGCTGTGCAATGCATTCTGATAGTATGGCGACGCGATTCAAGAGACAGGGCGTCCCATCGGCCGCTCCTCATTTGCATGAAGTTGAGGTCTAGGCTACTTTATGCAAATCAGGGGCATTCAGCACGACTCATCGCCTCTGGAAACTACGAGAAACTTTTAAACTAAGCGTTGTCGATCCAAACTAAAGACAGATTTAGCAACTGCATGGCTTATTTATCGCATTAAAATGTTTTCAGAAACACATTTCAATGACCTATTTTCGTGATATAAGAGAAGAAAACTTCCAAATGAGCTGCCATGTTGGTTCCGTTTTGAAAGCTGGGCGCAGCAACCCACGAGGGAAAGCGTTCATCCAATCAGGTGCCTTGTGTCGAGTGTCGAGTGGCAGCCCATCAAGCGTCCAATGCTTGGAAGCAAGTCATCTCTCGCGATACAAAAAACGCTGCTGTGGACATCACTCTCTCATATGTAATAGTGAAAAGTAGCATAACATTTAAATACTCAAGTAAACAACAAGTACCTTCAAATTTAAATACTTGAGTAAATGTACTTAGTTACATTCCACCGATGCTACTCACCGAGGTATTTGGGGTTCTGCCATGACGGTTGTGTTGTGTAGTCAAACGGAGCCAACAAGCTGTTGATCTCATGAACCCTGGAGACACACCAGAAGATGATAAAGATGTGCATAAACTATAAACAGTAAAAGTCCACTTTGATTTCTTATTTATTCTGTTTTTTTAATTGAAATTTGAAGTTTGTGTGTGTACCTGAGCAGTCCGATGCAGACACTGACCACGATGTAGTAGAGAGAGTAGAAGCAGACCATGCACATCAACAGATTCTGCAGGACAACCTGAGGAGACAGAGAGAAAGAAATGATGAGAAATAATTATTAATAATGCCCTGAGGGTGTTTTAATTTCACATGAAACCTGTTGTATTTTTAAAATCAGCAGGTCCCTTGTAGTTCAAAGGTTTTCTTTCAGCTCTGATATTGAATAATACTTGATCTACTGTATCTTCCTGCCATTGTTTTGACAAAGTTATCTCATCTTTCCTTCATCTGACTGCTGAAAAAAAATTAAATTACAACCCTGGGTGAGGTAATACTAAAATCAATTACACATATGGGAGCCATTAATCAATGAGTGGATGAAATTCTACGCCTTCTGACTTTTGAAACATCTTCTATCGATCGCTTCAAATAAACAAAGTAATAACAGAGAGACTATAAATACCAAGAGAAACATAAACTTTTATGTCAGTGATTTTAATCTAACTGGAAAGCTCTACATTTGACTGGAAACACGTCATCGTTATTTTATGCATTGTGTCTCCCACAGCTAATGAAAAACCCCTGTTCCTCTCCTCCATGTTCTCTTTTCCTCCCATGACCCAGAAAACCAACGCCGATGACAGGAGATAGCAGCAGACAGTCGCTGCTCGCCTGCTAAAGTCTCCTTTCATAGATGATTAACTGCAGCCTTTACAGGAAGCCGGTTACACGACACCCTCGGAGGGGAGATAAAAGACCTTTTCCCTCACGGCTGACATTTCGGCTTGTCAAACACAGGTGTAACTAATTACATTAATAACGGGCTGCATTCCAATCGGGTGTGCCGCTGCCAGGGCCCTGCATGTTGGTTTACTGGCACGCGTTAATGGAATGGAGTCATCGTTAATCTTATTAGTTACAGCTGTGCCAAGTCAAACGTCTGCTGTGATGAAGACCACAGATAACACGAATAACAACTTTCACCACACAAAAGGAATATGCTTTTATCTGAATCTGGAGTCATCTTGTTGCATGTTTATCGTGATATATAATGACTACAAAGGCTGCGACTAACAATCATTTTCTTTAACGATTAATCTGTTTTAAATAAAAATTTTATTCAATTATGGTTTAATTCAACAGTCTATGAAATGTCAGAAAATTGTGAAATACGCCTATCACAGTTTCCCAAAGTCCAAGGCAATGTCTTCAATTGGCTTAGACTACATGCCCTTTTCACAGAAGCCATTTTGACTTGACAAGGTATTGCAGGGTAAACACAGGTGTAATCAATAACATTAATTATGGCCTTGTTCCATTTAAGTGGGCCAGGGCGCTGGTAGTGTGCATGCTGGTTGTCTGGTTACACACTAAATAGAATGGGACCATAATTAATTTTATCAAAGATACTCTATAACAAAGATCACGCATTTCAAGCTCCGCCAATTTGAAATGGTATACACTTCCTGTCTCCTAAGCCGGCACGGTCATGGCATGTTCGTCATTTACTTAGTGTATTTATATTTTCTTTTGCTAACATTAGATATTTACACAGCTACAGGCATATTTAGCAGTATGAAAATGTGTTAGCTTGCTAGGTTAGTTGCCAGATCTTACAAGAGAGTGTGTTGCTGAGACAGAGAATGGTCTCGAAAAAAGTTAATTTTCTCCTGATTTGTCCGTCTGAAAAATGCCATTTTAGTCTCAGTTTGTTTAGAAGATATGTGGCTTGTGAAAAATGGGTCCATTATTTACTTCGGTGACCATGGGACGAAGAAATCAGTCATAATCTGTGTTCATGTTCACTTCTCCCATTGGAGTTAATAGACTCAGGACATGTCGCTAGTCTCCTAAAGGGGGCGGGGCAGTGGCGACACCCACGTTACACAGATACAGGAAACTGACTCCCAGTGCGCCGTCTCCTTTCTGAAATGTCTCTGATTTTATCCATTACACCTGTGTTATTGTCCCAATAAAGTCCAAAACTCAAAGACATTTAATTTACTAGCGCTATAAAACAGAGAAAAACAGCATATCCTCAAACGCTAGCGGCATCGCTCCGTAGATGGCAGTTGGTTGATCAATCGGTCCACCATGTTGGTTCACACTGAAACACCTCAACAACTATTGACAACTGTTAACATTGTCATCGGAGAATGTTAGCGTGCTACCGTTTAGATCAAAGCACCACTGTGCCTATAAGTAAGTCTTGTTGTTGTTTGATAAATGACTTAAACGAGTAATCCGCTAATCGATTCAGCACTAATGACATTTAACATTTAAATGAGAGGATATCTGATGGCATGACATCACCATTAGACCACCCCCTGGTGGATGACGCTATCATTTACCTGCTGCACTGGGCTTATTCCCACCTGGACAAGGCCCTATGTCGGCTGGGTTGGTTAGGTTTAGGCATGAGAAGTGTGATTGGTTAAGGTTAGGGTAAGAATGTCAGCGTAAGCCAATCAGAGGTAGAGTAGGGCGGGTCATGGAGTTTTGGAATAATGCGCCATCAGAACAATGGCATGGCAACTGGCGGAGGTACTGATCCAAGGGAACATAGAGCTGAGGGAACATAGACAGGTTCCCCTGGACAAGGCAGGTACCACAGTGAGGATCATCTTTGTTTACTCCAGTGCTTTCAACACCTACAGCCTCTGCTGTTGGGAGCTCAGGGCCATGCAGGTGAACACTCCACCTGTGTCCTGGATAATGGATTACCTGACCAGCAGGCAACACTACGTAGGACTGAGGAACTGATCTGTGATTTGCAACAGGGGGCCAGGACACTGCCCTCTACCCCTTCCTGTTGCCTTTGTTGGAGGGGTGCAGATTGAACCATCTGCAGCTGAACATAAGCAAGAGCTGCTTGTTGACTCCCTTAGGACTAAGCCTCTGACCCCTGTATCCATCCAGGGGAAGGATGTCGAGGTGGTTTCGCTCCTATAAATACCTCGGTGTGGGCGACAGGCTGGAGTGTTGCTGGGAACACAGGGGCCCTCTACAAGAAGGGCCGGCTCTACTTCCTTCCTGAGGAGGCTCAAGAGGCTTCAATGTCTGGTAACGAGATGCTGCAGATGTTGTAACCAGTCTGTGGCGGCCATTGCTATCTTTCATGCTTCCGTGTGCTGCTGGGGCCGGAGCGTGAGACGCTAACAAGCTCAATGAGCACACAGGAGATCATTCCTGCTGGCGGCCATCAAACTCTTTAACTCACCCCCGCTCTGTCACAGTCTGTCACATCAGTGGACCGAGAGGAACTGATCTCGCTAAGTGGACTTAATAATTACATTTTCCATCATTTCTGGCACGGTGAAATACATTTTTGTAACTTTTAACGTATAATTCATTTTGCACACCTTACTATAATTTGGACACTTGTATGCATGCACGTCTATCTATTGGTGGACATTTATGGTCATTAACTGTCTTCGTCTCATCCTCACTTCCTTATTGCTTCTCCATCATTTCCTCCAGGTTACTTCCATATTGAAAATGAGCAGCAAAGAGAAGTGGAAAGGGAGGGAAAAAGCAGCACTTAAAAGTATTAATAAAATTCTCATCTGTATCTTGAGGCTGTAAATTAAAAGGATGCATTTTCTTAAAACTAACCTACGTTTCATTTCATTGTGGCCCAGCTAAACCACGTGGTCTCACCAGTCAGACAGCCATGAGGATGTGGGTTTGTCTGGAGGCAGGAAAGTAGCTGAGATAATGCTAATACCCTCGGAGACGGCTAAACAAACACGTTGGCTAGTCTGGTTTGTTACATTAAGACACAAACCTCATAAACTACTCAGTTAAATGTTGAATATGACTGTAATGAAGACGGCAGAATTCAAATGAATGAATAAAAATCTATGAAAACAGGCAGTACACTTGATTATAAGAACCACTTAGCTCTATTAGACTATGTTGTAAACACCTCGCTGTGCACTCTGCCTCCTTAATCCTAGCTCTAGTATAGCACACTGATCATACGGCGTCCTTACCAAGGTATCGCTGGGTGTAGTCTTGAGGGAGAGGGGTCCATGGCGTTTTATGAGCGTGAGTCCAAAACAACGACAGCAGTAGTCCAACAACATGAATGGCCGCTGGTCTAAATGAGAGAATGTAGGCTACATGTGTGTGTTTGTGTGTGAGAGAGCATGTTGGGGAGGAAGAGGAGGGAGGATTGGATTAGAAGAAATGGGATTACTACTAAGAAGAGTACTAAGAGTAAATCCCAAAAAGGGATAACGGTGAACATACTTTAGTATATGTGTGCATATATGCACGTAGGCTAAAAGAAGGACGTTGGTTTTGATGGTAAATACTTAAGGAAGTGTTACAGATTTATATTTACTATAGTATTAGTATTGTTTATTTTATTGTACTTACCATCAGGTACTTTCCTCATCTCTCCATTATGTCCTCTTGCTTTCCTCCCTTTCCTTATTTGTCCATCCTCTTTCTCCCATTGTGTCCATCTTGTTTTCTTCCTTCCTTGTATTGCTTCTCCTCCTTCAAATAAATATTGCAAAATAAAAGTATAAAACAGAAGAAGAATGCGTGAATATGAAGTACAGCTGAAATGATTCGTTGATTGATTATTAATCAGCAACTATTTTCATAATTGATGGATCATTTAAGTCACTTTTCAAGCAAAATTGCCAAACATTTCTAGCTACTTTAATGAGGATCTGCAGATCTTCTTTGTCTTGTTTGATAGGTAACTACGTATCTTTGGGTTTGGACTGCTAGTAGGACAAAAATAAATAATTTGAATTAGGGCTGCAAAAGTTAACGCGGTTATAACACGTTAATGCAAATTTGTTTTAACGAATATGGTCATCTGATCATCGTATCATATGAAACTAGAAAAGGAATTCATTGGTACCAACCATGTCATACTAACTTGTCGCGAATGAAGCCCCCTTACAGACATGCCCACTTAATCATGCTAATCACATGCAGTTTAATGCTAAATGCAGTACCTGTGAGGGTTTCTGGACAATATTTGTAATTTTTGTTGTGTTAATGGATTTCCAATAATATATATAGACATACGTTTGCATACAGCAAGCATATTTGCCCACTCCCATGTTGATAAGAGTATTAAATACTTGATAAATCTCCCTTTAAGGTACATTTTGAACATGTGAAAAATTTGAATAATTTGCAATTTAATCGCGATTATCTATGGACAATCATGCGATTAATCGCAATTAAATATTTGAATCGATTGACAGCCCTAGTAACTACATATCTTTGGGTTTGGATTGTACAATAAACAATTTCAATATGTCACCTTGGGCTGTGGGAAATTGTTTTCTGCATTTTTCACTATTTTCCAACATCTTATAACCAAAACAATTCATTGCTAATAAAAAAAGAAGTAGTATAAGACATGTTTCACAGTGAAATCAACTGACTGAGCTCCTGATACCAACACTGACAACATAAACATGACCTTTACGTGTATTTTGAAGGTGTGACTGAGTGAATCATGCTTGTAGCATCCCATTCTGATCTGTGATTCATCCTGGAAGTCCAGCTTTTGAGAAATCTGCGCCAAAACATCCAGAGCGACATGATTACAATCTTGTCTGGCAGTTTTTTAGTATGAACACTAGGTGGTGGCATAGCCTCAAATGCACAGAGAGAACTTAATCCACTAATGAAGAACCAACACAAGAACAAGAGACAGCCACATGCACAACACTGGCAGCAACAGATAAGATGCTTCCTGATTCATTATACATATGGGTTTCTGATGATGGCGTCATAAATCATTCTGCTCCATGTTTTATTTAACTTTGAGAATTTGAAAGAAAACAGACAAGAGAGGGAGTTCATCCATCATCTGCTCAGGAGAAGACAGATGAGAAAGAAAAGAGGGTGAAACAGGAGCTGATGTGGTGATGGATGTAGCGATGGAGTTCAGAAATCCCGACAGTTCAACGTCCCCGTGTCCCCTCCAGAAATAGCTGAACATACTCTATATTCAACTCTTCAGCGTCACAGCCTGCGTATGTCTGTGTGTGTGGTAAAGCACATGCACGTGCGCTTTTGTATTGAGAGTGGGGTTGACTTGGCTGCCACGGTAACCTGCATCATTGTAACCATAGTGATGGTGAGCAGGGGGATGGGAGGGGGGGTGTAGAGGTAGGCGTCATAACTATTCATCCTGGTGTGTGTGTGTATGTGTGTGTGTGTGTGTGTGTGTGTGTGTGTCTAGTAGTGGTACATTTCATTACTCTAAAGCTCACAGAAAACGAATCATGCAAATTTTTCTTTTCATATCGCTAGATGTTTCTTCTGACTCAAATACAGGAACAATATAAATTGCATTGTATTTGATTCATTTTGTTTTGATGTGAAAGTATTTTGATTCTGTTTTTTTTTTATTTTTAGCATTACAGTGTCGTGTATCGCTCTGTGTTTCTGCAGTAACGAAGACAGACAGTCACAAATGAGCTCCATCAGCTTGGGTTTAAAGGAATAATTTGACGTTCGCTCTCTTGCTGAGAGTTAAATGAGAAGATGGATCACACTCCAGTGTGCTAATTGTGAACCAACCGAGAGCAGGTGATTAGTGTAGCTCAGCCTAAAGACTGTACACGGGGGAAACAGCTAGCGTGGCACTCTCCATGGATCTCCAAATCCGCCTACCAGTACCTCTAAAGCTCACTAATTTACATGTTATATCTCGTTTATTTGATCCGTATCGTATGGTAAGTATAAAATTAGAATAACCGCCTCGTGGTTGTATGCCTCAGCCAACCAGTCAAGTTGCAGTTTACATCCATGTCTGTCCAAAATGTCATCACTTCATCATTTTATCGTGTTAGACATTTGTGAGAAATTGCCATATTTAGCATATTAATTTATGAGTTATGGCCAAAAACATGTTTTGTGAGGTTACAGCACCCTTAGACCACCGAAATCTAATCAGTTCGTCCTCGAGACCAAGTGGACGTTTGTGCCAAATTTGACGGAATTACCTCAAGGAGGTATCGCGTTCTCGAGAATGGGATAGGGCTGGCCAATATGACGATATATACCGTCAAAACAATATAAAAATGTCTATCCTATATATTTTTCTATCTTGTTACTATCACAATATAGGCTAGGACTATATTTATTTATTTTTTCTATATAATTTCGCTTAAAACTGTTCTGTTCATTTTGCAAGTTCGGCTGTCACAAGCACAGAGGCATAATGACAATCCACCGTTTTACTCCAGGAATTTACTGGTCCCGGCCAAGGAATAGTCACGCACAAAACCCGTAAAGCTTTAGAGGTGCTGGTAGGCACATTTTGTTACTGTTGGGCAGAACCAGGCTAGCCGTTTAACCCTGCTTCCAGTCTTTATGCTAAGCTAAGCTAACCAGCTGCTGGCTCCAGCTTCATATTTACTATACAGACATGAGAGTGGTATTTATCTTCCCATCTAACTAGTGATATGATGAACTATTCCTTTGTCAGGTATTTGCCCTTAACTGCAGGTACTGTATATGTGTGAAAGTGAAAATAACCCTAAGTATCAGTACTACGAGTCTAAATCTTTCTCTGATGACGTTCATAAAGCCTCAACATCAGGTCAGTGATCTAAATTTGACAATTTAAAACACACAGCATCACCTAAATCCCTAAATCCTTTTTCAGCCCGACACAGCTGAAGCTCAGCAGCGGTGAAATAACAAGAGCAGTGGGACGTTTGAAGCTTAAAAGCATTGTAGCTGGATTTCAAGGCACTTATGAATTATTAAGCCCATACAAAACCTCAAACGACAAACAACAGACCATTTTCTCAAGCAGCACAGTGAAGACAAAACAAACTATGATTCTGGTATCCTATTTTTTTTTTTTTTATAACAAATAAAACAGTTGCAGTATATTTAGATATCAGTAGAAGCCTGATATAACATGAAAAATGGGACTATACGATAGAGACAATTCAACAGCGTGCTCCTGTATCTAGAGGGAGTGTTTACAACACATGAGTGAGTTTAAACAATCCGTGTCGTATCCACAGCAGCAGAGAAATGAACACACCGTTTCTCCAGATCTGGTTTTAAATTCTTTTAAAATCAATTCCACACACAGAGAGAGAGGGGGAGAGACACTGAGGCTCATTGACCTAAATGTCAACATGTGCTGTAGGAGCAGAGAGGCTGGAATTCAGCGTGTGTGACGTCACGTAAAAACACAGAAAGAAAGAAAGAAAGAAAGAAAGAAAGAAAGAGAGAGAAAAAGAAAGAAGGCACACAAAAACACAGTTTCATAAGGCATAATTCATTCAAGATATACAAAAATAGGCAACAACAGCAGTTACTAGGAGGAAAGTGAGGAAGAGGTTTGCATGACAAGTGGGAGAAAAAGAAAGAAAGAAAGATACTGTCCTGATACTATTTTTCCTTCCCGATACCGATTCTGATACTTGAACTTGCGGTAAAAAATACAGTTATTATTATTATTATTATTATTATTATTATTATTATTATTATTATTATTATTATTTAACAGCTGTTTACTACTGGCCATGTTTACTATCTTTGTTGTATGGCCTGGCTCAGGTCAATGCCTTTGTAAAACATGAGGAAATACATACTATATATAATCAATGCAAGTTACAGTTACAAAGAACATAAATTAATTATATAAAATTGATAAAATATTAAATAATCCGGTTAAACAAGTTGATTTTTTTTCTGGGTTAATAAAGTATGGTATCGAGTCAGTGCATAGACCGGCATACGCCCAAATTTGGTGCAGTATCGGTATCAGAACAACTCTTGATAATCATCATTTTTCACACAAGATCTAAAGACATCACTGTGGGTTTCTTGGACTGTTTGGTGGCCATTTTTTTTACCTATTTTCTGATATTTTGTTGAACAGAGAAGATTAATCGATAATGAAAAAATAAGCGCTTGTTGCCACCCTAAACGTCCCTCCCTCTTTCAGTCAATTACCCAATCACTGAGCCTGAAATAACTGTCAATCATACTTTGATCCATTGAGATATTCTCATTTCAAATGATAAAAATGCTCAAAAGGACCAATTCTCTCCTCTCCTCCTCTCAACCTTGCACTCCTTTTCTCTCCTCACCTCCTTTCACCTCCTGTCCTACTTCTTCCCCCCTCCCCCTTCCTCTCCTCCTTTTCTTTCCAAAAAAATCACATTTTCCCCTTTAATTATTTAGCTACAGACTGACTCTCATCCACAGCTGCTTACAATAAGTATAACCCAAAAAAAAGTCAACACATTTTCTAAATCCCCAAATCCCAAGTGGGCTTGTAAACAACAAATGCAACAGTCAACAATGTAAGGCTTTGTTTTTCCTCTCCTCTTTCTCCCACACTCTCTCCACGTCTCCGTCTTCCCTCCTGTTCAGTTTCTCTCTGCGGCGTGTTTTCATTTCGATCTATTACGGAATGTAAATAGAGCAACTGACTGACCACTGCACCGGGGATACGACTCCAACACGGATCTCAACTAGTAGTCTTATGAGTTTTAGAGCAGGTTTCTAGGATCTTACAGGCTCCACAAGAGCAAAAAAACAAACACTTCGTGGTGACGCTTGAGGATCCCAAAGATTTATTTTTAGTGTGAGTGTGTGGAGTTAGGGTCAAGCGTGTCAAGGTCAGGTCGAGGACCAAGACAACGTCCTAATGATTGTGTACTCAGCTGCACCACTCTGCCCTCAGGGGTGTTTGATTTCTAACTTAATCTCAGCCATCTGAACAAATAATGTTCTTTCTGTGTGTGTGTCTCTCTCTCTTTCCACACATTTACTGTCGAGCGTATTGTTCAAAATATCTGCCCCCCAACGTCTGTCTTACATTCTCTTCACCTCGCCTCGGCTGGTGTATTTTCATTGAATCAACTCCAGCATGTAAATACAGGAAATGACACACATGCCAACATCTGCAACGTTTTTGCTTGCCCTCCCCTTTTTTCTCTTTTGTGTTTATGAAGACAGAAAAAGTTGGACTAAACCACAGACATATGTGTGTGTGTGTGTTGATAACTCCTAACCTCTGGGGCGTTTCATGTATATCTCACATGAACATAACAAAAGAGTCAGTCATACATGTCAGTAATGCAGCTGTGAGACACTTTTAAACACACTTTTTCCATGTTGCTGCTGCAGCAGGAATGTTGTGAGCTTTGCATGGCTGATATTCAGAAGCCTGCTGTTCCACACATACATTGATGCATTCAACAACATCACAAGAAGCCTGATCCTCCTTTGCTGAGCATCCACAAGGCTTCTCCCTCTGGCTCTCCTCAAAACAAAGTCATCCCCCTTATCGTCCGCACCCTGCACATGCAAGAAAAGCATGGCACCGTGCCTTGTTTCCCTCCATAAACACGCACACTGTTAAGAATTTCCCAGTAAAATAACAGTAAAGAACTGGCAGCAGGGTTGCCTTTATGTTACTGTAAAATTAACATTATTATACTGTCGCTGAAATTTAACAGCTTTGTACTGTTAATGAAAAATACAGTTTGAACTGGTTGTTTTTTTTATTAATTTCACAGTATTTTACAATTAATTTACTGTTTAAAGATACATTATATAGCTGTTTTTCACCTTTCTTTTACATTAGCTATAATAGACTTGTTGACACTTTTCCAAAAATGTCTCTAGCTGGCTACAAGCACAGAATGCAAACCATAACAACATGTGAGTGAAGAACAATAAAGCTAATTCACTGATTTTACAATCATGTACAATGTACAAGCCTCACATGAGCAGATCAGGTCCCAGAATTAAAAAAATACTGCATGAAACTGTTACTGATGATACTTTAGACAGTTGATCAGCAGTAAAGTGCTGTTTTTTTTTAAGAATGCATTATAGTTCAGTTAAAAAACATCCTATGAGCGTAATTTAACAGGTTTTCTTTTCTCACATCTCTCAACATGTTCAAACAAAAGCTGCAACAAGTCATAGTTGACTGCTGTACTTGCTGACCAGCCTTCACTTCTCTCTCTCTCTTCCATTACAATTTTACAACGAACATCCATTTATCCACCTTTTTTTAGTACATAGTGTTTATTAATTTCTGACCTATTTATTTACCTATGCTGTTTTTAACCATTTTCTCATGTCTTGTCATGGCATACCGTATGTTTGACATACTGTACTGTATCTGTGCTGTTTGTGTCGCTTGTGTGGACTGTGTTTTTATACTCTTGCTGCTGCCTCTTGGCCAGGTCATCATTGTAAATGAGAATTGACTCTCAATTGATTTTACCTGGTTAAATAAAGGTCAAATAAAATAAAAATAAAATGAACAGTAAAGCACTGTTTTTAGCAATAAGGTTAACACTTAACACACATACAAACCATTCACCCCCATCTCTCTCTCTCTCTCTCTCTCTCTCTCTCTCTTTCTCTCTCTCTCTCTCTCTCTCTCCCTCACACACACACATACAGTGAAAGCCTCTCACATTCCCATAAGCGTACAAGCGCTTTGGAGGAATTGGATGGAGCTGCTGCGTCTCTCTCCGGCTCATTGGAATAAAAACACGCTGGTTTATTCTACTCAACGTTTTCCTCCAAACGCAACAACTTGCTGCTGATATTTTCTTCAAAAAAAGAGTTGTGATTTTTCCTCTTATTTGACGCGTAATCAAGTTTTTGGACGCGAATATCGGGGAGTTTTACGCATCACAGGGACTTCAGCAGCTTCCCCCAACCAGTGATATAAAGGGATATTGTTCCGACCACAGGGGGAATTACAACCTGAGCCTTTTACGACTTTAAACAGGCGGAATATCTTGAAGGATTTTCCTCGAGTCGTCATCAGGAGCGCCTCTCATTGTCCTGAGCGCACATTGTCTCCATATGGAGGAGAAACGTGCTGAATAAAGTCAACAACGAGGACACTCTGAAGGACTGTGCTGCTGTTTTCTAAAATCCCTGCAATCCTGACATCTGAATTTTCATCCAGCATGGCATTTCAGTGGAAGTAGCCTTCAAAAAGTGGAAGATGATGGCTTTTTACTCCCCTCCTGCAGGCTACAGCCTAATCCAACCCCTCCATGCCTGATGATGGCACAGTGACAGTGACACACTTGGCTTTTTTTGCAAAAGGTAAGAAGATCTGTTTGACTTTGAAACAATCAAAGTTGACAGCTCTAAAGTCGATCTTTTTATTTCCATCCATATTTAATGACGTTTTGTTTTAATATTTGATGAACAAGGACGTTTAACATCATGCTCCTGACAGACTGATAATCTATTAGTGGCTATTAGCCATCTTTCTACTGTAATTGATGCTGTTTTAAGCTTTAATATGATCTAAAATAGTCCAGCATACTGTATGATCTTGTGTGTGTGTGTTATATTTAATTTATTGGGGAAGGAACACCATGATCTGTTCATTGTGTGTCATGGTTCAGATGATAAGCCTGCTATCTCTAACTTCTTAGTAGCCTAACAAGGCATGATGTCAATATTCATGCTTTCAAAAATAGGTCAAAGGTCATCATTAAAGTGTCTTATAGGTTGTTTTTTTACATCATCTTTTTAGGAGTGTACAATAATCAGCAGTCGTCAATGGATGAACTATACAAACATAACAGTACACTGTGTATTCTCATGTCCCCCATCCCTTCCCTCCACCTCCATACTCCCAAGTAAACAACAACAACAAAAAAGAGTATGCAACAAAAGAAACAAACAAACCTATAAAAAAGTATACTGAAGTATATTTTCTGAAAATGCACTTAATATACCTCAGCAATCCCTTTATCTCATCAGAAAGTAAACTCAAGCTGTATTATCTTGAAACCTCTTATAGGTTACACTAAAAGTCATGTTCAATGTATTATTAATTAAATATAATAAGATTCTCCTTGATGTTCATGGTTTCTTTTGCTTACCAAAATAGTGCATATTTAATAAACTATACTAATACTAAAGTACAACATAGGTTTTGTGTGTAGGCTACTTAAGTATACTTAGATTACACTTACATCAAGTCTTGAACATCAAAGGTTTCTATTTTCAATGTACCTTCAGTCATAATCCTCCACACGTTTTAAGACATATAAAATACTTTGGTTAGAGGAATATATTGTCAAAATTCTTGAAATTAGGGCTTCATCCACTCCTTCTGCCTCTTTGAAATATCCAGAAACTGATGGGCACAAGATGTCTCGTACTTTATTGTAAAATCCATTCTCAGTGGTTGCGCACTGGAGGCTTCAAGTTTCCACATCACACTTGTGTATGTTTCATAATGGACAATGATTGGCTTCCAGTTGTGATGTCACTAACTCCTGATGGTACGTACGCTCAGATTTAAAGGCCCAGACACACCAAAACGTCATCAAAGAACAAGCGACGATGAAGGCCAACTGTTGCGTGGCCTCGCGTTGCTTTTGTCTTGGCCAAAAAGTTGCATTTGAACACACTACAAAGACAACAGCCGACGGCCAACTACCACGTACGTTCTGCGCCTGCATGAGAGGAAATGACTCTCCACACCAGCAGCTAGCAGCAGTCTGTATTTGTCATTCAAAAAGGGAAACAGGAAGACTGAGGACCAGTGGGCTACCTCCAGGTTGGAAAAGTGAAGCCAATGCTGAAGCATTCTTTCTAATATCCAGCAGGGGGCGACTCCTCTGGTTGCAAAAAGAAGTCTAATTGTATAGAAGTCTATGAGAAAATGAGCCTACTTCTCTCTTGATTTATTACCTCAGTAAACATTGTAAACATGAGTTTATGGATTCAATCTCTAGTTTCAAGTCTTCTTCAATACAGCATGAAGTTCATTTAGTAAATTATGGTCCCATTTAGAGTCAAATAGACCATAAAGCAGGGTATGCTTTAGGGCGTGGCTACCTTGTGATTGACAGGTCGCTACCACGGCGTTTTCCAGTCTGGGAGTTTTCGGTGTTTTCGTCATAGAACTTTAACCCTTTCACAGTGTGTTTTCAGTTCATGAAAGTTAATTATAACCTTTTTGGGCACCTAAGAATGTTTTATTCAGCGTTCGGTTGTACATAGCTCCACCCTCTTGTGTCACTTTTGGTTGCAAATAATCAAGATGGCGATGGCCAAAATGCCAAACTCAAGGCTTCAAGAAGGCAGTCCACAAGACGTCACAGTGACTACATCCACTTGTTATATACAGTCTATGTCAAAGACGGCGGATCTACAAGCCGTTATTATGATACGTTCATGAAATAAACCAGTGTTTGCCGGCAATTTTCACACCACTCTCACTCACCACTCCCAGATGGCCATGTCGCTGTGAAAACATCCGTGTATTGGAATGATCAGATGAGATGAAGACGAAAAATGAGAAGAGCCTTCTGTGTTTTTCATCTGGACTTTACTCGTTTGCTTGCTTTCCTCACTTCCGTTTCTCTTCTTCGTGCGCTGATTTGTTTAAGCTGAACAGCCAATCGGAGGGATTTCTCTCACCGTCGTGCTCCGCCGCCGATTTAACATGCTGAATCGGCCAAAACAGCCTTCTAGTCTAGTGTCACACTCTGTACATACATCGTGTTCTCCAAAGTGAAGGTCAAACATCAAGCGAGTGAAGTAACAACAAGCAAAACCCATTTCTCCGTGGAGGGAGGCTTTAACAACAGAGGCTCTGGCGCTGGTTTTATTGTCTTTAGTGTGATTTACATGTTGGTGAATTAGGAGTAACTGTCTCCTTGAGAGCTGTTTGAGGAACGAGGCTGACTCACTGAGCCAAATGGCTCTCAGTGAGACACGTTTCGCTGCCAAACACTTCACGCAGAAATGCATCGGAGTTTAATTTGAGAATCATTATAAAGTCAGGCGACATATCTGCTAATCCTCCTTCACACATATCCAGTAACTGGATAATCCCGTTTAAATAGTCCTCCGGGAGGTCAGCGGTTCTCCCGCTTTGTCGCTCCAAAGACTCTCATAGAGATCACAAAGCACCACCTGATAAGAGCTCATCCTAGAGACCCCCCATCTGAGGAAAATATTCTGCTTTATTTGATTTAAGACGTAAGTCCCGTCTCCGTTTGAGAATGTTCTAAAGGGCAAATTAAACATTAGTGGAATTAAATTATATCTGTGGGCCTCTAGAATCCAAACATGGACCCCACAAAGAGTCCAAGGACTTCACTTTGGGCGCCGCTCGTGCTTCAAGATGAGTGTGGGTGACTGAAAACAGGGACTGTGAGGGAGACATGAGTCATTTTGTTAGAATCAACAAGGGGATCACACCAGCATACACACACACACACACACACACGCCTGGCATGAGCATCTGATGATTCAATCCAAAACTTAATTCAATTGAGTTGAGCTGAATTTATCACAGGAGGCAATGACACTGATTCAGTGTGAAGGATGCGAGACTTAAAAAAACACTATGTATCATCAAAATAATGTGGAAATAGAAAACAAACAAGACGGTGAAGAGGGTGTGGGATTTGACACTTGAGCGCTCGCATCAGAAAAATGTGCTGCCGAAAGGTCACCGGGAAAACACAAAGTGACATATTCTCCAGACAGATGACTCACCGTTGACCACGATGTCTGTAGGAGTAAAGCATTAATGCACAAACACACCACGCTCGATATCTGTTTATCTTTTACTCATTCTTGTTCTTCTGATACAAATTCCTTCTTTTCCTCTCTCCTGCTCGCTGATCTTGGCATCAAATAAAATGGACTAGAAACACCTTTTCTAATCTAAAATAGATCAAATGGCAGTCTGCGCAAGAACTACAAGAAAGACGGAGAGTTCAGTCAGGGTACTGTATGAGGCTCACGCAGAGGTCTGATTACTCAGCCAGACCAAGGATCATTTATTCAGTCGATTCTGTCGTGGTAGAAAACAAGTTGAACCAACTCAGGACTGGAAAATGAGATAGCTGCTATGTCACAAAAGCCCCCACATAGGTGTTTTCACTTTTGCCTGATTAGACCTCTTCTCAGGACCGTGTGTGTGTGTGTGTGTGTGTGTGCTCTGTATGCTACTTTGCACTCGTTACGTTGCTATATGATGACATCATATAACTCATATCTCCCAGAATAGATTCACTCACCTTCAACTTGGGAAGAGAGCTAATGGCATGCTCATGTAATTACCAAGTTTCTAATTTGTAATTAGGACTGGGTAAGTTGAGATGTTTCTGATGCCAGATAAATATAGCAGCCTAATATCAAAGTCAACACAACATAATCAACCGGAATAACTGAAACCACCTGTGTGTCTGTGCGGATTGGGGACCAATTTAGGGTTTAATGAACACAGCATGCATATGTGCCTGTGGAGTTTTCAGTCAGGAGCATTAGGACACATTTAGGACTATGGTTTCCAAAAATATCAGGTTTAACTATAAAAACCAACCATTAAAATATTACCCAGAATAAAGCATATGCCATGCTGTATGATGGAAATCTTTTCAACTTTAGTTAACTCTAGTTAGAAGAGTAGGATGTTTTAGAAATAACATGTAAGGGAAAATGTACAGCAAGCCAGTCATTGTTGTGAAATAAACCCTGACAGGGTGATGGTTTTGCATCTCCTTGTCAGGGTTTATTTCACAACAATGACCCGCTAGCTGTACATTATCCTGCTTATTACACGCTACTTACTTAGGAAATCAATAATTTGACACAAAAATGGTCCGCCAGAGTCCGACATCAGAACTGGCTCCATAGCAACGGTCTGTTATATACATTACAGCGGTTTGCTATAAAGAAATAACAGACTGTAGAACGCTGTGATTGACCAATCAGAATTGAGTATTCAACAAAGCCGTGTAATAAAAGTAGTTATGGACTGCTGATCAGAATGATCCCAATAAGAAATCAGTACCTAGAGACGCACTGGCGGAAAAACACTCGCCCACCACTGCAGATCCCAGGGTTCAGTCCAAGATGGTGGTTGATTGTTTCCAGTTGTGTTCACACAGCCCGTTCACACAAAAAGGCCTATGAATGTCACTATAATGCGCAAGTCATTTAGCGTGTAATACGCTGTTGATGTGTCCTTTGGCGGGTAGAGAGGTGGATGGGTCCAACAAACACAGGACTTTCAACCAGGAGACTGGTGTTCAAGACCGGTTACATTAGTGAGGTTTGTCAAGTGTTGTTTAGTGATGTTTGTCACGTGTTTTCTGTAGTTATGTTACGTTGTTTCCATACATATTTGACTTAGTTTACGTTCTTATTTTAAATCCAACCATAACGTTTTTCTTAAACCTAACTAAGTGGTTTCGTTGCCTAAACCTAACTGCGGACGTTACTGTATTTTTGTTGTGTGGCGAAAAAGCTAAAATGCGTCCTCATGACACGCAGAATGTCCATGTAATGTTGTGCTATTTATACACCTTCCCATGAGACAGTGTTGAACGGGTGTGGAGCTGGTCAGGGTTCATGTCCTTGCCTTTCCGGAAATGCAAACAGAGAATTTCACTTCAGGGATCAACAAAGTAAATTAGTGTAATAAATCCCCAACCAAACCAGATGATGCAGATCCTGCTGTAAGGCGCATCATGTGTAGTAATGCAAGTCACGGCTTTGTGTCACATGTCATCTCAACTCTCTGTGACACCTTTCCTGTCACATCCTGTTCTGCCGGGTGAAGCAGAAAACCCATCTTTAAGCTAATACCGTACTAATAGTAGTCTTTCATGTGGCAGCCCATTACAACTACAATTCCTGTTTACTTCAGTTTGTTTCTGGTGACATTTAACAAAGCACACAACACAAGCTTGAATTTGACTTTCCACCCTCTAGGCGATTATTGGTTTCAGTTAACTTAATAGCAGAAAGCACTAAAAACCTACTTGATGAAACAAAACAGACTCATTTTTGTTAAAGTTGTGTCATCATTGTGTAGTAATGTAATGCAGGAGAGTGTGTTTTGACGACTCCTCCGTATTAGTGTTTATGGAAGCTGTGGGGTAATTCTCCATTCATCACGGCTGCCAAAAAGCATCACATTTATGAGCTATTTTGTCTGAAAACTAAAACCTGGGAGGCACAAAAAGCAAACGTGGACATTGTAAAAAGGATCACGTGAACTTCTTCCATTATAGGTTGATGGTTTCGGAGTTTTTTGAAGGGAAAAGTTAAGTGGATTTCCAAAGATTGTCTCTGATTGTAACGACATTTCCCCCCGGCACCCATTTGGTAAAGTGATTATCTACCGATTAATGTAATATAAAGTGTACACACTTTGTGGTTAATGGGCTGAAACACACAAAACGGTACAATCCTTTAATACAGACATAAAAAATATGTCCTTAGATAGTAAGTCGACTATCCTATTCTATATTATACTATAATATACTATATATTATTAGATTATAATATATTATAAGGTACTATATTGTATTATACTACAATATATTGTACTATACTATAATTATACTATACTGTACTATATTATACCATACTAATATACTATAATTATACTATACTGTACTATATTATACCATACTAATATACTATATATTATACTATGCTGTACTATATTGTATTATACTATATTCTAATATATATTGTTATACTATACTGTACTATATTGTACTATAATACATTATATATTATACTGTACTGTGTTATACTATATTATACTATATATTGTTATACTACACAGTACTATACCATACTAAGTACACTATATATTATACTGTACTGTGTTATACTATATTATACTATATATTGTTATACTACACAGTACTATACCATACTAAGTACACTATATATTATACTACACTGCACTGTACTATATTCTACTATATATTGTTATACTATACTGCACTATACTATATTATACTATCCTATTTATACTATATATTGTTATACTATACTGCACTATACTATATTATACTATATTATTCTACACTACATAGTATATCATATTATATTGTACTATAATATATGCTACAGTATATATTTGTATACTATATTATACTGTACTCTACTCTACTAAATATTTTTCTATATTGTACTATACTATAGTTTATTTGACATAACATGAAGTCATTCAACTGAATAAGTTAGGTGTGTTAGGAGATTTTCCTGAAATAACAAGAAAATGAATGTCAAATATTACACTTAATTAATTCTTATCAAAAGAAATCTATGAACACGCTCTGCTCCACCAACCTGAACTCCGTCTATAATGATTGTGCTTGACACTGAGTCAACAGTGGTGTAGGTCTACATGTAAATGAAGTACTTAAGTTTGACCTGGGCATTAAAACGCTCGACAGTCTCTTTATTTCAGTACTTCAAGTTAAAAGCGGTGTCAAGAACGGGTTGTGCAGAGATCAGATATTATTCACTGCATGTAATGTCATGCAGGTAATTTCTATCAGGCTTTGCAAGAGAACAGAAAGTAAACAACCTTTGTATATTCTGAATATTTGCCAAAACTTGAATTTGGCCATCATTATAAAATACAACAACAGTGCTAACTAGTGTTTTGAGGGTATAATCTTCCATGTTTGACTCCCAGCTTCATGATATTAGGGCAGCTGACCTTAACTGCAGCAGCAGGGGGGTTTCTGTCTCTCCATTTAAATCCAGCTCAGATGAAAGAGCCACTGCTACAGGGTTTGTTTTTTTTACGTTTATTGGAGCGATTTGGCCTCAGTTAACCTTACCAGAGCAGTTTATGACACAGACACAAAAACACATTGTAACAATAATGGGAGACATAATGGATGATATTTTTTCGCTCCCTGCCTCGCTCCATTTTCATCCTCCTGCTCGTTCCTCTCTCATTACATCTCTCCCTGCCGCTTTCCGTCTTACTCGATCTGTGTCCATATTAGATGCCTTTCTCCATGACGCGTTAGCATACAGTTCAGTGAGGTGAGTCATTTGAGACTAACTTTTCTCAGCGTGCTTCTAGAGTCAGAAAAGGTCTCTGGAGTTTGTTACATGTAGATCAAAGCACCTCCTCTCTCCATGTCTTTTTCCCCCTCTGGCTGTCCTCTGGTCCTGAATTCTCGCATCTTTACTACCTTACTACCTGCTGTTTTTGTCTTTCTGTCCCACCTGTCCTTTTCCACACTCTCCATCATTTGCTTCAGCCTAAATCGGATAAACAAGATGTAATCAACACTCCGAACGTGATGTCAACGCGTAAATGTTGAGTGCAAAAATGTTTTTTTAGCAAGCACGTTTCATGCCAAACTCTCTGTTTCTCTCATCTTCTCTCTTCATCCTTGGTGTCTCCCTTTCACCACCCCCTCTTCTCACATCCCCCACTACACATTTCTACTCCAGCATCCTTTGCTCTCCCGTCCTTCCCTCCCCCTCTCAATCACACCTCTTTGAAATTTGATGGAAAAATCACTCCAAACCATGCGCTGTGACACAAAGGCTTGTTTTTTGCCCCTAAATAAAAAAATATAAATCAAAATAACACATGAGAAATGCACCTTTGTTAAAATGATTTAGATTTAGTGTTATTATGACATACCTGTCATTCCTGTGCACACAGCTGGTAGTTGCTATAGAAACGTGTCACCTAGCAGCAGCAGCACATGTAGTTGCTATAGGGACGATGCATCATGTGACATCTCCTATGGATAATATAGATAATATCACAGAGAAGGCGTTTCAATGTAGACGGGGAAATCTCTGCTCTGAAAGACATGATGTTTTTAAAATGTAACTCGTATAAGAGTGTCTGTAAATGTCTCCAGTAGCAGAATAAATCAGCTGCCTGAGGGGTGAAGTATATTCAGTTATTTCAGCAGTTTTCTTGCCTTCACTGTGAGTATTCACATATAACCAGCAGGAGCAATTTAGTCATTAAGATGGCTAATTCATGATTAATTAAACACTAATTTAGTAAACTGCTTATTAATGTAGTGAAGTGGAAAATGGAGTGGTGGATTTCGCATCATTTATAAGTTGTACATGATAAGAGGTAGAAAATATTCATACAGTGTGTACGATCATCCTGTGATTAATTCACCAACAAAAGAGGCAATGTTGTTGTGGAAAAAAGCAAATCACTCTCTTAAAAGAGTCAAACGTAACACACTGAATGATTTCTTTTAGGGCTGTCAATTGATTAAAATAGTTAATCGTGATTAATCGCAAATTAATCGCACATTTTTTATCTGTTCAAAATGTACCTTAAAGGGAGATTTGTCAAGTATTTAATTGACTTATCAGTATGGGAGTGGGCAAATCTGCTTGCTTTATGCAAATGTATGTATATATTTATTATTGGAAATCAATTAACAACACAAAACAATGACAAATATTGACAGAAACCCTCACAGGTAATGCATTTAGCATAAAAAATATGCTCAAATCATAACATGGCAAACTGCAGCCCAACAGACAACAACAGCCGTCAGTGTGCTGACTTGACTATGACTTGCCCAAAACTGCATGTGATTATCATAAAGTGGGCATGTCTGTAAAGGGAAGATTCGTGGGTACCCATAGAACTCATTTTCATTCCCATATCTTGAGGTCAGAGGTCAAGGGACCCTTTTGAAAATGACCATGACAGTTTTTTTTCTCCAAAATTTAGCCTAAGTTTGGAGCGTTATTTAACCTCTTACACGACAACCTCGTCTGACATGGTTGGTACCAATGGATTCTGTAGGTTTTCTAGCACATGATAGCAGTATTTTCGCTCTAGCTTTAAAACTGAGCCTGTGACAACCTAAAAGTTTCGTTTACGCAAGTTTTGTTAATGCGTTACAGAAATTAGTGGCGTCAACATGAATTTCCATTATCGCGTTAACTTTGACAGCCCTAATTTCTTCATACATATTCTGCATGCAAAAAAGATGTGATTGCAGCAAATTGCACAGACCCACTGATTGGGTGCTGGGTGTTGAGCACGGCTACTGAATATTAACTTGTCGCTTCATGTAGTCACTGCACAGGTTTGACACATTTCTCCACAGTAGAAAGCCGTGTTGTGTCAGAGCCTGAGTGGCTTCTCATTAGGCTGCTGGTGTGTCTGTTACGGCAGCATTTTTCGCTCTCTGCGCTCCGCTTGTTTCTTGCTCCTCCTGCCTTGTTAAAACTACAGATGGCTTGTTTTCTGCCTCTGTCCTGTCATCACTGGCAGGAAAAGCACTCTCTTTTATTGTTAGGCCTCTCTATCCGCTCATCACCCCCACTTTGTCTCCTTCAAAATAGTTTTTACCATTGTTCTTTATGGTTCAGGCTTTCAGTTTCTGGTCATGATTCAGTGTTGTACGCAGGTAGATGTAAACAAATTCTTCTATAGTACATCCCTCTCCCTTTTCTCCTGCTGTTCCCCTATTCCTGTTGTCACCTTTACTTTATCCATCTCCTGCACTTCAATCCATCCGTTTCTCGTCTCTCGGTAAACAGAGGAAATCTTCTCTTGTGTGGGTTCCTATTTGACGCACACAAAGGAGCGGAAGTAGAGAGAGCGAGAGGGAGAGAAAGAGCGAGAGGGAGCGCAGAAAAACCCGAGAAACGAGGCTGTTTGTCCTTGTGTGATTCACCATCTGCGGTAAAGCGCTGGTATTACCAATAAGATGATTGACATGAAAAATACATTAAGATGTGAGAAGGAGAAAAGAGGGTAGGAGTAGAGAACGTCTGGTCCTGTGTGTGATTCACAGCTACTTTGAATGCTAAAAGCTTTGTCTGATTCTGAATCTTAAAGCAGACTTTACTGCTTTGAGATTTGTAGAAAAAAAAGGAAAGGAAGGGAGCGAGGAAAGAGACCAAATAAAAGACAAATTAAAATTAGAGACGGATTAAAAATAGATCTGAGGGGACAGAGGGTAGAAGAGGAGGAGAAAGACAAACAGAGAGAGAGAGGAGATGAGAAAGTCAGCTGGGGTGGAGGAAAAGGAGGTAAAGGAGGGAAAAAATTATTCAGGATCACAACCAGAATGCATTAGCACACAGACTCAGGGTGAGAATGGAAGAGAGAGAGAGAGATTTACAGATAGTGTGTTCTTGGAAGAAAGAAAGAGAGAGAGAGAGAGCTGTGGAAGTGAGGAGAGAGAGAGAAATTAAAAAATAGACAGACGAAGGTCATGGGTGTGTTCTCGTTCCCATGCTAAATCTGTTTTATCCTCTTATAAACACAGAAAGGCACACATACACACAAACGTGCACAGAAAACTGGTAACCTAATAAACCCTCAGAACTAGGGATCTCTCAATCAAAACAATAACAAAAGACAAAGTTTGGTTGAAGTAGTGTGCGTTCACGAGAGTTGTTGCTTTCACCACCATTTTTGCCATCATTGCAGTCAGCTTCTCCCAGTTAGGATTTCTTCAGTGTTTATCGCTCAGGAGGTTTTTTATTGGGATGCAAATTATCCACAGAGGTCTCGTCCTCTCCAAAATAAACCCACCCGGTGATTAAAACCGGTAAAAACACTGAATGAAGCAGTTTCATGTTAAAATGTGTTTCTCCGATGCTGTTCGGCAGACACAGGACATCCCGGAGGGGCTCCGAGCTGAGGTGCTGCTAATGTGTGCTCAGCTTGTTTCTCTGATAACTTAAGACATCCGATGACTAAAATCCTTCATCCAGTTCAAATACATAGATAAAAAGACCTCAAAAGTGTATCGTAAAAAAAGTGGCTTAAAGGTGCTAGTAAGTAAGGTGCTATAGGAGTAATGTCTACCTGAGCAGAGAATGAAGTTGTCCATAATCCAAGCTTCTCTGTGCTTTGTTGACATAGCCGAGCTGGCCGCCCGTGGCCTTTCGTGCATGTTCATGCATGTGAGCGTGCCCCACTGGCTCTGCACTGCTCTCATACGGCGGTTACAGCCGACGGCGTCGTTGCGGAAGCGTAGCGCCCACCCTTCGGTTTCCCCCTCAGGTAAACACTGTCAGCTCTGTCAGCAGTGTGGCTGTTGTTTGCACTGTTAGCACCGTTAGCTGCGAGCCGCCTGCTCAGCCGTCGCCATGTTGAGAGCCGTGCAGAGGCAATAGGTAATGTTCTGAATTGAATAGAGAACCTTTAAAACTGCATAAAAATTAAATTTATGACAACTTCTGACAGACACCCACAACTCTGACACATGCGCAAAGGGGATATGACATCATTGACAAGCAACCAAATGAAATGGACCGTTACCTTGATTCAAATGATGTATTTCTCTTGTTTGAAAATTGTTGTTAACGTTTGGGATGTAAGTACACAACTCAAACAAAAATACATAATATAGGTGTAGTCGTTTTTAGACATTTTAATGCTGACGTTACATCTTATACCTTTAAAAGACCTATTATTGATCTAGAATCTTATGCTGGTGGCTGAACAGCTCTATACAGTACAGTGTATGTCTGGGGTCAGCATAAGTATGTTCAATGTGAGTGGGAGCAAGAAAATCAAAATGAAAAGGTTTAAAATTTCAACTCCAGTAGAATTCTATGTGAAGGTGGTGATTCAAACAGTCTTACTAAATGTCCACTGCTGCTCCCTGGCTGCTCACAGGTGATTCTACTGGATGACACCTCAACTGCTGGGAAGCACTGCGGTGACATGTAGTTTCATATTTTCACCCAAAATGTTAAACTTCTAGAGCAGAAGTAACTCAATAACAAACACAGTCAATTAATCTGCAGCAATGAAGGAACACTCGAAATTGCCATCCACCTTATTCAACCTTAAATATAGTCGTTTTAATCCTCTTAGTGCTGAACGGAACAATGCTAATGTTCATGTGAGCCCAGATTAACAGGCATTTAAAAACAAATAAAGCCTCCCGCAATAAATCTTTGTTTGTTATAAACCCTCTTCCCTTTAATAACTATTAATAGAGATCTGAGCAGCTGGTGAGCACAAAGACTATGATTCATTTGAATATTATGTCATAATTGCAGCACTGTATTTCCAATTTTATAACACCAACACCAATGTAAATAATGAATACAATGCCAACAATGAAAACATAAATGACGGATTTGAATTCAAATGAATAAAAACTAGATTAAAAAACACAAGCCATGCTTGTTTCTCTCTCTCTCTCTCTCTCTCTCTCTCTGTGTGTCTGTTTGCTTTCTTTTGTATCTCTTATCATCTTGTTTCCTGAGTTTCTCTCTCATACACACAGGAAGAATGCAGTAAACAAACATTGTACGGGGGTAAATGTACGACTACTCACAGTATGCACACACACATGCCAGAGGAGATTGTACCGGGTGTGTACTTGTTTGTGCTTACATCTGCATAACTGCTAAAGATGCTGAAAGTCTGACACACTTTCCCTGTAAAAAGAGTGTCAAAAACTGTCACCTGCGGCTTTTCAGAAGTCACTGCTGTACGCGAGGTGACACGCCAGCGTAAAAGAAGGCAAATAAAGCTGCTCAATTGTGAGAGACGCTGCACTCTGAATATTAAGTGTCTCACACCTACTATATTCAGAGCATCTTTGGCTGTGCAGAAATACATATGTGCATCTAGACCTGTTTTTAAATATGGTTGTTTTTTTTCTTCATGTGAATGTATGTGCATATCAAATGGATGTTTGCAGTTGTTTTTTCTGTTGCATCTTTCTGAGTGTGTGAACGAAAGACCATACTAATTGGTCTGCAACAGCTGTGCATCTAGTGACATGGCAGTACAAACATGCACACAACAGATGATGGATCTACAGCTCATGTTAAACTCGTCACTAATTTGTTTCTGCATGTGTATCTGCAGGTTAAGTATGACTGCAGCAGCAGGTGTGCTAACAGGCTTGGCTAAGCTAAAACGCCAAGACTCCGCCCGCTCTCAGAACAGGGCGTTACCTACATCGTCAGGCCTAGGAAACGCCCCAGAAGCTGCCCCCAGGTAATTATCTTCTTTTCATGAATTCAATATCAATTCAAAGATAACTAGGACCTGTGATTTCTATGTGATTCTTGAACGACACAAAAAGCCAGCATTGACTGTTCACAAAAAAAAATGTGTGCCAGGTGTTACAGTCCATGCAAATGCTTTGCAA
>CAKAOH010021880.1:0-47324 GCA_916701665.1 Sebastiscus tertius | reverse complement strand
AGCGTAAAAGAAGGCAAATAAAGCTGCTCAATTGTGAGAGACGCTGCACTCTGAATATTAAGTGTCTCACACCTACTATATTCAGAGCATCTTTGGCTATGCAGAAATACATATGTGCATCTAGACCTGTTTTTAAATATGTTTTTTTTCTTCATGTGAATGCATGTGCATATCAAATGGATGTTTGCAGTTGTTTTTTCTGTTGCATCTTTCTGAGCGTGTGAACGAAAGACCATACTAATTGGTCTGCAACAGCTGTGCATCTAGTGACATGGCAGTACAAACATGCACACAACAGATGATGGATCTACAGCTCATGTTAAACTCGTCACTAATTTGTTTCTGCATGTGTATCTGCAGGTTAAGTATGACTGCAGCAGCAGGTGTGCTAACAGGCTTGGCTAAGCTAAAACGCCAAGACTCCGCCCGCTCTCAGAACAGAGCGTTACCTACATCGTCAGGCCTAGGAAACGTCCCAGAAGCTGCCCCCAGGTAATTATCTCCTTTTCATGAATTCGATATTAATTCAAAGATTACTGGGACCTGTAAATGAGCTTTTTTATCAACTACTTTGGGCAACAGAAAACTGGTAGCAGTTTAATTTCTATGTGATTCTTGAGCGACACAAAAAGCCAGCATTGACTGTTCACAAAAAAAATGTGTGCCAGGTGTTACAGTCCATGCAAATGCTTTGCAATCTCTAAATGTTTTGTATGGTGGCCGTAATAATAGATATAAATGGCTCCAAAAACTATAATCTCTGTTTTTTCCCCAAATTTTTTATTTAGAAAGCGGAAACGACGCACCGATGTTGTGGTAGTACGCGGCAGGGTCCGCCTCTACTCCGCCTCTGGGTTTTTCCTCCTCCTGGGACTGCTCATCTTGGCCGTAGGGATCGCCATGGCGACACTGGGTTACTGGCCGCACAGTGAAACCATGCCCTCGGCAAGATCGAGGACTGGAGGAGGATTTAAGACAGCGACTGCTGGAGGAGCTAAAACGTCTGCCACCGGTGAGGAAAGTGGAGCCAAAATGGCCGTCACAGACGAGGACGTGGCTAACTCCAGCACGAGTCATAATGTGCAAGGTAAGGAATGAAAAGTTAACCTGAGTTGTTTAATTAAATTGGTTCTGAAGGTTGACTTTTTGACTGAGTCAGTTTCTCTGGACCTTCTCTAAACTCTCTACTCCATGGTTTATAAATTCAAATTCCTTATATTAAATGGCTCCAATTTCAATAATGAAAACTATGACGAAATATGTTCGTCAACACGTTTTTTTTTCATGATTAAGACCAAACGATGATAAAACGACGTCATTAAACACTAACGTGACGATATCAAACATGCAATATCGTTGACAAAAAAAGACGGGAATAAAATGTAGCTGAAAAATATAAAAACTCTACAAAAATCTCTATTTATTTTTGTCACCTTCCACCTTCTACTCCCCTCTCTCTGTCACTCTCTCTCTCTGTCTCAAAGACACACAACACGCTGCTGCGGCGGCGCCGCCGCTCAGTCCGTCTCTGTCCTTTGACTCACACCTCAATCCTGACAATTGTGCTACTATAATGCATAAAGTTGTCAGTTTGTGGGTCGGATTCGGGTTGTTGAGTACCGCATATTATCACATGTTGGGTGGGCAGATTGGCTCTCATAACGGGCCGATGAGTCAGGAGGACTGAAACTAACTGCAAAGTTTAATCATTCTTAATCATTCAACCTGTGTTTTTCATCAGATAATGATAAAGGACTAAGATTAAATCTAAAATAGCTGCCAAAATGAACACTGAATGGCTCACACCTTCCATGTGCTCTGCATGTAGGTACGTCCTCCAAGCAGACTGGGGGCGCACTGACGCGGTTCCTGGAACAGCACCGTCACTCTGAGAGGATGAAGATGTTCGGGCCCTTCACCATGGGCATTGGGATTTTCATCTTCATCTGTGCTAACGCCATTCTTCATGAAAACAGAGACCGAGAAACTAAGGTAGGAATGAAATCAGCAAACCCCCACACACACACACACACACACACACACACACACACACACAGACCCTGGGACATGCATCGGTGTCTACCTGGCACCAGAGAAATAAAATACTAGAGTTACCAGCGGACTTTAAAGGTCTACATGTCAGCCAATAAGCTGTGACAGGAAATATAAACAGAACTGATATTGCCTTGCAAGATTTGAAATTTCTGCAGAAATTGCTTCTTCAAAAGGTTATGAAGGACAAATTCAAACAGGTTTTTCAATTTCTAAAACACAAAACCTTGAGTCAATAGAAGATGTAGTTAATATTCCTCCCCATTTCCGTATTCTTATTTCACTTCTTCCTCCACTCGCTACAAAATGAGGGGCATGCACAGTGCAGTCATCCATATTCATCATCTCTTCATAACTAACATGCAAATCATATTTCTGCCAACCTCATTCCATCGCTATCTGTGCAATTTTCCCTCTGATCACATTTCCTCCGCTCTTGTGCCCTCTCTCTCCTTTCCTTGATTCGATTAATCCTCCCTTCCCCCTCTTCCAGGTAATCCATGAGAGAAACACATATTCCAAGGTCACAAACATCAAACAAACACAACACAGACTTGAAACTACAGATTAATATGCTATAATGGAATATTTAACATATCCTCAGGTTATTCAAAGATGAATATGTCCGCTGCTATTAATAATATCTTTCTCTTCTGCACTAGATAATCCACATGAGAGACATGTACTCCACTGTCATTGACATCCATCGCCTCAGGCAGAGAGAGCAGAAACAGCACCATCACCGCAACAGCACCTATGCAAGAGAAGTTGGAGATCTTCGAGCCTTTGGAGCTGATAACGCGGCGCGGTTGGCCAGCAACTCCCTCCTGGCGTTCTCCTCTCGGGCCGGAGGCGGCGCCGGAGGGGGAGGCTCTACGGAAGAGGAGGAGGTGCTGTTAGGTGACGAGGAGTTTCACAGACACGGGGCGCAGTCTAAGTTGGATTGTAGCTTTGCGGGGCTGCTGGCGCCGCTCTACAAGGATCGCTCCTTTTGCGTCCCGGGGCTCGGGTTGGCTCGCTCTGACTCAGTGCGCCACCAGTGGTCGGTGGACGGGGATGGGGAGAAGGGAGGACACCACGCACGCTCTATCGTCTCCTCCTCTATCTCTGCGTTCACTCTGCCTGTTATAAAACTCAATAACTGCGTTATTGACGAACCGGAGATGGAGGCGATCACTGAGGAGGAGCGGGGGGGAGAGAGGAGAGACGGAGAGAGGTCACAGAGGCCTCTCAGCTCCATAGAGTCTCTGGTGGTTCCTGTAGCATCTGTTGCCAAGGCCACCAAACCACCGGGCTTACACCGGAGCAACTCCGCCTCCTCGTCCTCCCACTGCTCCTCCGTCTCGTCTTACTCCCTCTCCCCCGTTCCCTCCTCTACCTCAGGCTGCTGGCTCTCCCCTGGAGCAGCCAGGAGCGACTTTGGCTCCAACTCCTCCCTGCACATGCTCGGCAGCCACTCCAAATCTCTGGACCTGGAGCGTGGGCCGAGCATGCTCAGCGTGCACCCGGAGCAGCGGAAGCACCCCAGCTGGCCCCGCCTCGACCGTAGCAACAGCACCCGTAGTAACGGTGGCAACCGGGGCAGCAGTAAAGGCTACACGCGGCTGGAGGACAGGGAGGAGCAAGGGGAGCGTCTTTTAGACGCGTCCGTGGCAGCGAGACGCGAATACAGTCGGCGGGAGAAGCTGATAATGATATCGAGGTCGCATAACAATCTGAGTTTCGAGCATGACGAGTTTAACAGCAGCACGCTGAAGAGGGGCAGCTCTGAGACACGATTTTGAAGACGTTGAACTCAAAGGTCGAAGACGGTCCGTCCTGTTCTGTAAATTGCTCTCCAGACTATAAGAGTGTACAGTGCGTTTTTGTCAGGAGGAAGTTGAACAGCTGCACCCTGGAGAGAGGAAACTCAAACGTCAAACACTTCTTTTGAGTAGCAGGACGAAGAGTAGTGAGTCACGGACGATCCTGCGCAGTCAAACGTTCAGGCCTCATGTCAGTAAAGACGCTAAATGCCTGCTGTACCAGGTCCAGAGGTGCTGTTCTGTATCTGTGACCTCTGTGGAGGGAGCTACAGGGATCAATAAAAATAAATCGCATTACATCATCAGTCTACTTTAGACAAAAATAGTTCTAATAAAGTTTTCACAGGTTCTCGACCCCTTTTGTTTTTCTGAAAGTGTTACAAGGTTTCGATCCAGCAGCTGCTGGTGAAATCAAGGACACACTGGAAGCGCTTAGAGCAAGTTTCTTCCTCAACGGATGACAGTGACATAAAGACAAATCTTTTGTAACAAGGTCTAGGCACAACCTGAGAAATGATCATAACTAGTTTAATATCAAAAAGAAGAAGCTCTGAGACTATAATAGTAATATTAATGATCTTTGCTTGTATGGCACAAAGTGCTTAATATGGTTGTATAGACAGACTGATTTGCCGGTCTTGACACAAAAACAGATCTGTAAACTAAACTGATCCAGAATCAGCTTGTAACTTATAGCCTGGTGTAGACCTACAGTATATGAGAACATGTAATGGCATACTGCAGCGGCGAGGCCCTAAAGTCCAAAAGACGTAGATATTAGTGGTAAAGTATTTGTTTTAAAGGTGGTTTCTGTATGTTTGTGTGTCTGTTTGATCCTCAGATCGTAGCAGATGTAGACATCCACATCCACAACTCAGACAAAACCAGTTGCCATAATGTCAAAACGCTGCAGTACAGCAGATATGAGTTAAATCACAATGCTGCAGGCTGCAAAATACAATAACGGAGTTCATGTTGCCCCGCAGTCACAATATATATTGTTGCCCTTTCCCAAGAAAACTATAGTAAGAAGTTTTGTATGTCCGCTACTGAAAACTAGAAGTAATAACTTAAGGCATTTTAAGTTAATTTCTTAAGAGAAAATATCTTGATTGACGTCACTCAGGATATGCAGTCTATTACTCATATGGTGATCATTTTTGTAGACCTGTTCCCAAAAGTGTTCAGTATTAGAGAAAGCCATAATATTTGAAAACTCATAGAGTTGAGTACAACCAGGAGTATGAAAAATTAGGGCTGTAGCTAATAATTATTTTCTTCAGTGATTCATTTCAATCTGTGAAATGCCAAAAATAATGACAAATAATAATCACATCTGAGGCATTTCTACAATTGAATAAGAGAATTATCATTGATTCATTTGAAGTCAATCAACACATGTTTTGGCTCTGCGCTATTGAAAAAACAATATTTGAAACAAAAACCAGTATAAAAGAGAGTGTGATGTACTGCCATTGCGCTCAATCAACAGTAAATCACCATGTACACATTTATCTTGTGCTATCTGTTTGAATCCAGTAAGCTGTAATAGTAAAGTCCAACTGAAATTGCATTTTTCTTGTCCGCTACAGCATACATGTACTGCTCTTGAACAACAACCCACATTAGCTTCCCTGCTAAAGTCTCCTTCTGATCTAACTTTAAAGATTGAAAACACAACTTGACGTTGTACTTGTTGAACGAGTAACCAAATAAACACTGACTGAGGAACAAGACTCGGTCAAAATCGAGTATATGGCTGGACCGTGTATGGTCAGACTAAATTGTTACACAAATAGTCAGTGGTCGTGTCTATAATGTTAAATCCAGCGGTACATGTACAGCAGGTCCGGCGAGGACACTAGGGGACGCGCTGCTCCACTCAACTGGCCGTTCAAGTCGTGACGGTCCCTGGTTTTCTGCTCGCCATTTCCAACAGGAAACAACACGAAGGCCTGCTCATAAACTTTCTGTTATTCCGTCTAAACAATTCCCCAAAATCTACCTCTGAAAACATTTAGGCCGCTGCTGAATCTCGTTTTATTTTAGAACCAGATCGCCCCCTTTAAATAACAAAAAAACTATTAACAATGCATTGAAAAAACATGACCTGACATTATTTTTGACTACAAAAAGGGATGACTTAATGTGATTTCAGTTGGACTTTAAAATACGAGCCTTGCTGTTTTCTGCTGTAGTCCCCGTTTGACGACTTGTGTTGCTTTTTATTTATTTATTTTTTGGGAAAAACATTCACCATGTGATGACGATTGCAGGTTTGACTTCAGGAAATCAGCTACTGAGCAACATAGTAATAATGTCTCAGCGTATTTTATTAAAATGTTGACAAGGTGTGTTGTGCCAAACTGAATCTAGCTTCAGTATATATGAGCTGATATGACGCCTCTGTATTGCTCGATATCTCTGTTTCAGGTTCTGTTTGGTTTGTCGGCAGTCATTTTTAACACATTCATCAATGTAGTTAAAACACCTTCTGTGCTACCTTTAATGAGACACGTGTGAACGATAAAACAGCAACAGAGCCCTTTTTAGGAGTGCGGGAATCTTGCCAGAGAGCTTCATTAACTGGTTCCCAGCAGTTTATGGGTCAATGTCCAAAATAAATTGTATTTTCACTGAAAGATGTTCTGTTTTGAGTGTGAGTGTGTTTAACCAAGACTGAATCCTACACAAGGATTCACACATTTCAGGGGTCAGTGAGAGGCAACAGCATCTCCTGGGTGTGTACACACACACACACACACATGTACCAACCGTCACACCTAAACACAACTTCCCAAATACATCATTAATTCCTATTTCTCTCACTTTCATCCTCCTTCTCTCTTCATCCCCTGCATTCAAGATAATAATAAAAGGTCTGGATGAGTCATCGTCAATTATCATATGCTCCACAGCTCAGCGTGAACAACACACACACACACACACACGCACACACACACACACACACACACACACACACAAACATGCACTCTGATGCACGCAAGGACCAGAGATTTTACTAACATGAAAGCATACATACATATTCCTCCTCAAATGCAAATATAGACACACAAAAGCATTGAAACACACACGCAAATAAACACTTCCAAAAGCAGGAGGTTGCTGACGCCGTCTCATCGTCTGCGTTACCGAGGGCACAGATGATAATCCTAACCCTTTCTGAAGGCAAGAAACATATTTAGGCAGCCGAGATGGATGATGTCACATCCAGTTAACATTAAGCAAGAAAACTAAAATTACCTCAGTCCAGTTGAGGCTTTCTCTCACTCTCTTTGTCGAGACTTTAATGTGAATATGACATGAAAAGTATTTTTGAAGCACTAGTTTTGCCTTCAGCAGTCCACTCAGTGTTGTAATTTGAATCACATCGGAGCATCTTGTTGCCGGGGAAACATAAAATACTGACCTTGTGTCTACTCTACAGTTCATTCACTATCATCAAAAAAACTAACCTACACAATCCCGACCCTAAAGACCTCGGCGATTTGATCGAAAACAAGTTTTTTCCCCGTGAATGTTGCACCAAAGTCACACTGGCCAGGGCACAAAGGCACTTAGGATACAAGACTTCCTGTAACTACATTTTGGTCGCTAGTACATCTCCCGTTAAGACAGATAGGCTGAGTAATGGAAGAAATTGAATCAAATGTTCCCGATGTTTTCCTGTGTGCACGGAAATAAATCCAGAGAATATAAATGGTAGTGTCTCTTCTCTGTAATCCTTGATGCTTCGACAGGTGGTGCCTCCACATCTCAGTTTCCTCTTTCTGAGGGACACACAACAGAGCTGAGCATATGAACGTGCTACATCGCTCTGCATCATCTGGGTGTTTGTTCAATCGCAAGCCGATGTGTTACGGAGACAGCTCGCGCCTTCTCACCTCCTCGGCTGTGTCACACACACTTTCAGCTAGCTGAGGGACTGTGAGTCCGTTTGGGAGAGACTCACAGCTTTGCGATATTTAGCTAATTGATGATGATGTGCATGAGGCAACAGATATATCTTTACATTTTTTATACTGATGGACTGAAGCAGATTCACCAGTTATTACAAGTTATTACAATTCGCCTTGAGGAGAACATGGATTACTTGTACCAGTGGGCAACTCTGGGGTCTGAGAAGTGAAGCCAATGAGGAAGTGCCTTAAACTTGCATTCTTTCTAATAGCCAGTAGGGGGCGACTCCTCTGGTTGCAAAAGAAGTCTGATTGTATAGGAGTCTATGAGAAAATGACCGTACTTCTCACTTGATTTATTACCTCAGTAAACATTGTAAACATGAGTTTTTATGGTCTCAATCACTAGTTTCAAGTCTTCTTCAATACAACATGATGTTCATTTAGTAAATTATGGTCCCATTTAGAGTCAAATAGACCATAAAGCAGGTTATGCTTTAGAGCATGGCTACCTTAAAGGGTTGTTCGGTCTCGGTTGTCCACTTTCGTCTTACTACTTTAACCCTTTCACTGTGTGTTTTGTGTTCATGAAAGTTAATTAGAACCTTTTTTGTCACCTAAAAATTTCGTATTCAGTGTTCGGTTGTACTTAGGGCCACCCTCTCGTGCAAATAACCAAGATGCCAAAATGCCAAATTTGAAGCTTCAAAACAGCAGTCCACAAACCAATGGGTGACGTCACGGTGACTACGTCCACTTCTTATATACAGTACGGTCTATGATCTGTACCAAATTGCATGGCAAGCCATACAATTGTTGTTGAGACATTTTACTCAAAACCACAAATGTCAACCTCATGGGGCTGTAGTTCAAAATCGTTAGGATTCATTGTCTGGGGACCTTGAACATCTGTAAAAGAATTGTGCGCCAATCAAGCATATGTTGGTGGTGGACCAACCGACAGAATAACTGGATCAGTGAAAACTTTGACATGCTGGTGCCACTAGAGGAAATGTTAGGGAATCACCAAAGCCAGTAAGAATACATTTCTGGGCACCATGGATATTTGTAGCACATTGCAATCAACATACTGACATTGCCATCCCTAGAGGCATGCCGCTAGTTTAGCCACAAATAAAGCTATATATTTGTGTGCAGTTTTATGTCTTCAGTAGGGACGAATGAGCTTGTAGCTGATTGCCAAAGACAGGGTATGGAAAGTATCGAGGGATAGACTAACACATTGGTGGTTTTTGGTCTTTTCATGGGGTTTGTTGGCAATATGAACTGAAATTTCCTCGCGGTTGTATGCCTCCGCAAACCATTCAAGTTGCAGTTTACATCCATGTCTGTCCAAAATGTTAGATTTGAAGAAATTCCCTCCAGGCGTTCCTGAGATATCGCGTTCACAAGAATGGAACGGATGGACGTACAACCCGAAGGCGTATGCGGAGGCATAAAAACATAGAATAACAGCAGTCTAATTCTATAACTTAGCAACAGACGACTTGTTAATCAACCTGTACTCGTATCATGAAAGCTCTTACATTTGCTGTTGTAGACACCTGCTTTCGTTGCTTTCTCCAAGAAAAACATGAGAGAGAGAATGACACTTTTTACATTTCACAGAGCAGCAACAGCAGTCTGGAATAAACCGAATAAGAACTGGGAAGTATACAGAGCAGTGAAAGCTACCACGGCTGCACAGACAAAGAAAAGGGTGCCAGTTACAGAAAGTCTGCATAACACTCTACGAAGAGTCTGGACTCTGGTTCAAAAGGAACACAAAAGAAAATATTACAAAATCATTGTTTTGAAAATCATTTTAACATTGGGAATGAAGGAAGGTATGGGATGGGCTCGTACATGTGCAGACGAGGACGCATACACACAGGCACACAGATGAAAATCACTGAAGATCACATATTTATATCCACATCAATAGAATAGTATGACTTTGAAGACCTGGGGCACAGGTGAGGCAGAGTGAAGATTGATTTCTCATACATTCATTCTTTTCCTTCTACTCTCTCCTTAATAATAACAGGGTGTCATTTTGTGTGTATTTTTCTTTCTTGTGCGTTTGTGGAAAAACAGGGGCGAGAACATTGCGTGCGTGTGCTGTGCCCTTGTGTTTTTGCCAGTAATAACATCAGAGATGTGGGCAGGTTACTGAATAATCAGCTAATAAACAGACTAATTACCATGGCACATCTGGAGGGTAAATTGAATGGTTTGCAGATTAGCAGAGGAGAATGGCTGCCAAGAGAGCGGACTGCATTAGCACAGCTGCTACGGATAATAACAACGCATCACGGTTTGGGATGAGCAGCGCTGAATTAGTAATGGAAGTGAGTCATCCAGTCAGTGACATATTGGTTTCTGGATCGGTGAGCGCTCTATTATTCATATTTTCTGATAAGGAAAGGAAATGTAAATGTTAACGTTATCACAACGGGTTTTCTTATTACTTTCCAGATGGTTCAGCCAGAAAACTGTGCTGCAAGTCGTACAGTACTCATTAAAATGTAGATTTCTCTAAATCAGTGATTCTCAAAGTGGGGTCCGAGGACTCCCAGGGGGTCTGTCGCACTCTGCCCGAGGGTCCGTGAAAAGTTTTCAGATTCATTCATTTAAAACATCATGATAACAATTATTTTTAAACAAAAGGCTTTATAGTTCAACAAATCATAATTACATTTTTAAAATCTATTTGAAATAAATTCAGAAATTACATTCTAATCTAACATATGTTCAATACATGTCACTATATCCTGACAGTAGTGCATGAGGCAGGTAATCTGAAAAAATCATGTGCCTCTGTATCCTCCGGTGCTCCTAATATCATCTGCACGGTTTCACAGACCGGAGGAAAACAACCAATCAGAGCCGAGCTGGAGTCTGCCATCCAGCTGTCATCTATGAGAGCCGGCTGTCAATCACTCGCAAATTCAAACGGTCAAACTAGGCAGCGCTGATCAAAAAATGAATCAATATTCTATTACTGTAATGCCTAGTTCTTGCCCCATCTTGTCCTGTACTGTTTAGCTGTAAAAAGTTTGTGACCCAGCAGCCATGTTGAAATCTGTTGAGGAAATACCGAGCACCGCCCACCAGCCAGAGCACAGCCAATAGGAACGCTCTTTCTGAAATTACCTGTGATTGACCAAAGTCTCCCGTCAAAAGCCTGAAAACAGAACCATGAGGAGGTGCAGAAGTCTAGTTTTCTCTCAGAACACTTGAGTTACAATATGCTGAAAGGTTATTATGGAATTATTGACCAATGATGCCAAAAATATACTGCCTACTGCAACTTTAAATCATGCATTTGTTCAGTTATGGTTACAGACTCTCTCTCCACCTCTCTCCACTTGTAATTAATTTGCCAAAAAAAGGGACAAAACACACAATAAACAAAGTTAAAGATGAATTTGACTGATTGATAGCATTCTTATTTTTTTTTTTCTTCAAATTTTCTATAGATATTTTGACAATATTGTTATCTTGATTTTTTTTTTGCCACGTAAATCATATATTGAAAATCTGATATTGTGACAGCCCTAATGCCCAATATCTTTCTGGCACATTTCTCTTGTGTTGTTCTTTCACATAACTAAGACTATAGAAGTGTAAAAAATAGGCTATATGAAATTATTCCAACTGACATACTGTACATGAGGGGGTCCCGGGTATATTCTCTATCTTATCAGGGGATTGTGGCTGAAAAAAGATTAAAAATCTCTGCTCTAAATCACTTTCAGACTGCGTACGTTATTGTTTTGTAAAATCCCCTCACTGCCGTGTTGTCTTTACATCATGTTGACCCCGTGTCCCCTTGCACTGAATCCTGTGTAATTAAGCAGAAAACTGAGTCTCCCTGCAGCGTGTGTCACCGAAGGAGCCTTGTGGAGATAGTTCCAGGGTGAAAGTGTGCGTGTTCGTGCATCTATCTGTGTGTTTGTGTACTTGCCATGAGGCAGCAGTGGGGGTGCCAGCCTAGTTGCCATAGCAGCCCGTGATGTGCTCTGGACCCCTGCCTGAAGAGTGAACTCACTCACACACACACACACATGTACACACACATCTAACTGAGCTTTTAAAAAAATGATATAACCCGTAACAGCCGGGCATTAAATGAAGCAAAAAAAAAAAAAAAGGTAAATCAAAACGGTAAAATAGAGCTGTAATCCTGGAGTTAATCCAATTGGCTGCTGCTCCCACAGTGATAATGGACAGATCAGGTAAGGTCAGCACAATTTATCTGATGCACTTGACCTCGATTTGTCCAGTCTTGGCTGGTGGGGAGTAAAAACGATGTAGCGTACAGTATGAACACTTTCTATTCTGTTCTAAACATAGGCAAAGAAGAGGCCCCTCACTCCCATACCTGCTCCACTGCTGCTTCACTATGCCATCAGTCTCCAGAGGAATTATTCTGAAAAAGCTTCAGTAGTGAAGAAGGATACAGTGCAGGCTGTAGTATTAATGTAAGACTACTGTAAGCCTGGAGATTCCTTCCACTGGCATTGCGGTGACGTGATAGTGGAAGCAAGAGCAACACTCTGATAGTATTTTCAAATAAGTCTGTTGTAATAATCACAGCTTTCAAGAACTGAAGCTGGCTTTGACCTTTTCAGCTTCATCTTCAAGGCTTTAAATGTCTAAACTCATCACACTGTTTGTTTTACAGTATGTGCCATATTCTAACCACTTTCCAACAGAATTATGGGATTTATGGTACAGGATTCCTGACCTTTCCTTAAAAACTGGAGGTGTGTAGTTTAAAAGAGTACTCCGTCGATTCAGCTTTGCACTCCTACTGTAAAATATTATCGACTCACAATAGACAGTTACAAGAAAAAAAAAAGATGATAGAACCAGAAATACCATATTTTTCATTTCACACATACTTCTTCCTAAGAAGGCGCCTACATTGCCCATAATGCAACTCTACCACTGACAGTTTGGTCGGGGTTTTTCATTTTCAAACCTGTATTCCCAACGCACTCTGACTCAAGTAATATCACTTGAGGCTTTATGCAACTTTTTTTCACATGTGCAGTAGTACTCCCCAAGACCTGTAAACAGACTTTGATGGGTAAAATCGATGGAGTTCTCCTTTAAGAGGTAATGGCCATTTCCCAGACAGGGAGAGTCTAACAAAAGATGGTATCAAGTTGTGTTATGGAAGGTGTGGGATCAAGTATTATTGGACATTGACCAATATTATGGAAGGGAAGGGCAACACACACTAGCAGCATATGATGCACCCATTGTTTTTAATGTCATTTTTAATGTGACAAGATGCCACCAGTAGGGATGTCATGAGAACTGATACTCCCGTACCAAATCAACACACACTCTGAAAATGTGAAGGTACACATTTTTCTACAGTACCCCAGGCACTGGGGATCAGGTTTCGACACTAATGGCGTCCCATCGTCCCAGGGATGACAGAAAATGTCCCTGATAATGCTACGTTGTGAACAACAAATTTGTATTGAAATTGGCAGGAGGAGAGCTAGTAACGTGTTAGCAGCCGGTGGGCAGCACAGTCCTGCTTGGCTGGATAACGGAGCTACTAGCTAACATATGGAGGTTGTATTGAGTTATTGTGATGTGTTCAAGCTCTATTCAGTAAAAAAAATTGTATTGGGAGAAGGTAAATTATAACGTTATCATGATGTGTTCAAATGTAAAACTTATTTTTTGGCAGGAAACTGGAGACGGGTGATCAAGGATTAATAATAAATTCGCAAAAACCAGTATGCAAACGGTAATAAAGAAGTGTATGTTGAAGTACATGGGATTCATTGTTTTGTTTTTGTTTTTCCGTGGTATCGGTATTGACTACTAAATGTCTGGTATTGCTAGATGCCAGTGTGCAGTGTGTGTCAACTCCTCAGGACATGCCACTGTCCTATTTCTCCTATATTGTATAACTTCTTAAGAAAAGCAGAAATTTGATCACATTTGCTTCCCAGTGCAGCACAGACTACTAATCTGGTGTTTGTTTAGGGGCGTATATTGACATGAATCTTCACATTGCATCACCTGTATGTTGTATGTACCTGTAAGTCAGGATACCTCTGCTGCATCAATTTTGACCCTTCTTTTTTTAATTTGTCTCTTGTAAGTCCTCAAACTTTACAGAGGTGCACTACTAAATTGTTGGAGAATTCTTTTGCCTATCACAATTACTATTGCCTTGTGTACAGATCATATTCTGATCATTTTACCTGTAGCAGTAGTACTTTCACTGTATTTTCCATTGACAATACAGGATGGCAAATGGGAAATAATATTGTGGCAATACTTGCAGTGGCCAAGGTCACTTGTAGTTAAGAAACTGAACAAATGGAAAGGAGATGTTTTAGACAGGGTGTGTATTTGCAAAGGTACATTTTCATTATGCAAGTAATACTGCAAAATGGCTCATGAATATTGCATTACAACAAAACTTTGTTTTCTCTTCAAAATGTGAGTTCTTTGACTCCGAAGCTAGAGGCAACTCTCTTACCTCTCAGGAGTCTTCTTCTTTAAATTATGCAAATAAAAACATTTCAACTGTTTACTAGATTTTGAATAAACTTTTGAATCCTAAAAATTGAGAAAGGTGTACAGCTTATCTAAGACCTAGATGACTATTGTGTTGTGACTGTGCTTGTGTGTGTAGTGAAACAGTAACTGGACACCCTACATTGTATTTTCTTAAATGCATTTTTTATAGGACTGTCAAAGTTAACGCGATAGTAATGGGCTAACGCAAGTTGGTTTTATCGCCATTAAATTCTTTAACGCATTAACGCAATCAATCTTCCGGATGGTTGTAGCTGGCTCAGTTTTAAAGCTAGAGTGAAGATACTGGCATCATATGAAACTAGAAAACCGAATCCATTAGTACCAACCATGTCATACTAGCTTGTCGTGAAGGAGGTTAAATAATGCCAAAAATGATTTTGGCGAGGAAAAACTGTCAAGGCCATTTTCAAAGGGGTCCCTTGACCTCTGACCTCAAGATATGTGAATGAAAATGGGTTCTATGGGTACCCACGAGTCTCCCCTTTACAGACCACTTTATGATAATCACATGCAGTTTGGGGGAAAGTCAAGTCAGCACACTGACACACTGACAGCTGTTGTCGCCTGTTGGGCTGCAGTTTGCCATGTTGTGATTTGAGCATATATTTTATGCTAAATGCAGTACCTGTGAGGATTTCTGGACAATATTTGTGTTATTAATTGATTTCAAATAATAAATATATGCATACATTTGCATAAGGCAAGCATATTTGCCCTCTTCCATGTTGATAAGAGTATTAAATACTTGACAAATCTCTCTTTAAGGTACATTTTGAACAGATTAACTATGGACAATCACGCGATTAATCACGATTAAATATTTTAATCAATTGACAGCCCTGATTTTTTATCTTATCAACTGGGTTGCTTCATGGTACAAAACAGGAAAAAAAAAGGCCACCGTCCATGCTGTGCAAACAAGCCGAAACTTTTTAGAGATGTCAGAGGCTGTTCTCCTCAGTGAAAACCTTTGACCATTAAAGCAGATATCCTCTTTGCGTCAGGGCTTAAATGAAACCATATACCGCTGGAGTGAGGTGGAGGGTGCCAACTGTTTAATGGTCTTTACTTTTACAGCACTTATGCCGGAGTATCAAAATTAATTTGACAGTGATATAGGGATGTCTAAAAATGCTTTACTGGTGCTTAGTAGAAAACCCCAAGGCCTCGGCAGTGATGCTCATTAGACACACACAACAGTGCCAGCACCAGGTGAGTCACCGGTGGGCTTTCCATCTGCTCCGTATTCCTTTCTAAATACAGTCTCTCTCTTTCTATTTCTCCACCCATCAGTTTCCTTTCTCTCTTGCGGTCTCCTCTTGCTTTCCCCATGCTCAATCACCACCTTCATTATCCCTCTTCCTCTCTTGCGGTTTCCAGTACAGCCTGCCCCCTTGTCTCTCCCCTGTTCATGAATTCTGCCATATTGTTTTCTGGTTTCTCTCTTCTCACTCATACTGTACATCTCTGATCCCCTCCTTCTCTCCCATGAGTATCCTCCTTTCTCTCTGTACCCTCTTTCCTTTGTAAGGACACGACAGTAGAAACAAGCAGAGGGGGCTCCAACATGAACTGTGAGCTAAGAGGCCGACTGTATTAATACTTCACACGCTCTTCAATGGCTCAGGCAGGCAGGTGGAGAGAGCTGCTAATGAGAGAACCTTTATGAGTTCACAATGGTACAAATGAGAGGATAAAACTGTCAGAGCAGTACTGTCAGTTATTTATTGTTCACACCCATAGTGCTTTCTTTTGTCTGCCGCTGTATCTCCGTTTGGGCAAATTACATCATCAATCAAATTAAAGAGTCCATTTGCAGCTGCCCTTAACAGATTTGTATGTGGATATATTATCTGGATAATATTGTTAAAGGGGTGTTCTGGTGATTTAGTATTGCACTTCCATAACGTTTAGAGGGGAATGATCAAAATTGTTGACTTTTAAGCCAAAATGCATGTCACGCGGACTCTTGTGTACTCGCGGACGCGGAAGGTATAATTTTGGCTTCAGTCTCTAGTATTGGTTAAGCTCCAAAATCACTGCATCCTACATATCCCATAATGCAATAGCATCTTTCTTTAGACCCTCTTTGCCTGGTAAATGTCTTGCAAACTCCACAACCTCCAGTTTGTAACACACTCTTTCTGTTACAGTCTCCAAACCTAATCTGAGATAACCCTGATGACATCATTAGGGTTGTTTTTTGTAGACTTTAGAAAGCTCCTCCAGCATAACAGGACACATTATACACAACTGTTTTGACTAAATACAGTTCCTCATGGCAAGTACACTGAACTTCATATATAAAATCAGTGGAGTGCCCCTTTAATCTGGGCACGTTCTTTTTTTCCAGATGATTTTTTGGCATTTTGCCTGAAATAGAGACACACACCACCACCACCCACATATCATCTCCGTTCAGCCAAATGACGTGTCGGTAATGTCGGTACCCGCTGTGTGCTGCGTTAGTGAGTGTGCAGCCGAGAGACAGAGAAAGAGAGAGGCAGCAAGCGAGTATGACGATAACATTATAGGTGTGAACGTAGCAGTGCAGTTTGTGTACAGTTTAGGCTATTTGTCAGTGAATGAATGCTAAAACTCCCGTAGCTTGTATGCCAGCAAAATCATACAAATGAAAATAACTAATTTACCATGTGGACTGGAAACAGCTAGCCCAGCTCTGTCTAGTAGTACCACCAGCACCTCTAAAGCTCACTAAATAAAATGTTACATCTTGTTTGTTCAATCCGTACAAAACCCAAAGTGCAAAAACGACAATTCACCGTTCTACAGGAGTTTATGTACGGCGCTGGACTATTTCTATTGCCAAAATGTCAAATTATAACTGGCAAACAAGTTGAAAGGTCACTTAATTCTTCTTCCTATCATTTCTGCAAAAATCTACACACAACTCTTTCCTGAGCAAACTAAAAACAAATATATCAAACAACAGATTTTTTTTTTCTCTTGACTTACACACCATGTTTTTGTCTGTAAGCTCTGCCTACTTAATTTGCAAACTGAGATCAAATCGCAATGCCGGCATAATCAAGATATAAGAAGAAAGCTTATTCATAGCAGGTGTAAATGCTAAGGCCCATGATTAAATGGTGAAAGATACAGATTGCATATATTAATACCGGGTATGAATGGGGACAAACAAAACAACAGATAAATGAATACAGATAAACACAACATCCAACACACACAAAGAGGCATTCAGTATCCCTATCTTTTTTTATAGGATTTTTGTGCTAGACAGAAATGTTTAGGCCATGCGGAGCCTTCTACAAATATCATTTCTTGCGATCTCCTAGAAGTAGTTTGTGTAAACTAATTTCAATTTTAATCAAGCATACATGAGTACACATATTAAATGAGTAAGGAGGAAAATTCATTTGATTGGATTATATGTTCCTGTTTGCAGGCGATGAAAGGACAGGAGGAGCAGAGAGACAGAGAAGGGAGGAAAGACTCGTGGGAAATTAAGACATTCTGGAGGTTCTTGGACGGATGCTTCCATGAGTAGAGAGCGAGCGAGCGTGGGTAGATTGACAGAGAGGTCACACAACACAACTAGCTGTGTGTGCGCGTGTGGTTTGTGCTTTGTGCGCGCGTTTGTGGTCTCCGAGTGGGACTTATCCGACTCTTAAGAGTCAGCAAACTAAAAGCTTTTTCACCACACACACACCTTTATGTCTGCATTTCTTCGCCACACAACATACACTCACAGCTGATGTTATAGTCGCTGCAGGAAGATGTTTGGTCTCTGTCCTCATTAATAAACCACAGTGCATGCATGAATGAGCTAATCTGTGTGTGTTCGTGTGTGATAGTTAAAAATAAAATGTACGTGTGTGTGTACTTAATGTTTGTATAATTTCATGCCCATTTGTGTGTCTTTCATTGTGTCCTAATGGATGTGTGTACTTACCATAATAATTCACACACACATATTCATTTATGTAGATATGGATTTGCATGTGTATGCCTGTGTGTGCAAATGTGAGCATAAGTACAACTGCGTGTGTTCATGTCCATCTGTATGACTCCCTGTGTGTGCGTGTTAAAAGTTTAAACGCCCCCTCCTGCATTTCCTGTCTCTGCAGGCATCATCAGCCTACTCAACCAATCAAGAGGAAGCATCCCACATCCCTCTTAACGAGCCAATTAAATTAGTGCTGCTGAAAGGAACGACCTCAGGGCACTAACCCTCCTTCCCCTTCTGCTCCTCTCTTCTTCTACTCTCTCTCTTTAATTGTTATTCCCCCTCTTTCTATCGTCTTCCCATATGTGGCTCCCTTGCTGTTCGTCTTTCCTCTTGTCTCTCTCTTCTTCACCCTTCATCCTTTCATCTCTCCACGTTCCTTTGTTAGTCCGTCTCTCTCTGTCTCGCCAGACGTTTCTCTCCTTTCCTCTCAAGCTATTCGGCCATTGTGTCCCTCGTCCATTCTCGCTTTGACCAGCTTAATCGGGCTCGTCAGTCATCTATCTCGTTATAGAGATGTATTGGCAATAGGAGACACGAACATACACACAGATATTTCAAAGTGCTCTTCTATATGATTAAAATAAAAGGACCAGTTGGTCGCAAATTGATACTTATATCTTTAAAGCTGCTCTAAGCAATATTCTAAAATTAACGATAGATCAAATGATTACGTCTATAATGTGAAAGGAGTCTTTTGTTGTGACAAACCCACAGTGAGTTATCACCGAATGCAACAGAGCTTTTTAGTAAAGTACTTAAAGGAACAGTGTGTAGGATCTGGTGGTAAATAGCGGTGAGGTTGCAGATTACAACTTCCATGCTTCTCGCAAATGGCCCTCTATAGAGCCAGTTGTTTTAAGAGTAGGGTGCTTAGAGTGTGTTTACATGGTAAGTGAGTGGTGAAGCAAGAGAGAGAGAGTGGCGACGACGGGGGGCCAGTAACGTTAACAATTCCGGCCCAAGCAGGAAAAGTTAACAGAGTTTGGTTTGTCCGTTCTGGGCTACTGTTGACACATGGCATTGCAACATGGCAGACTCCGGATATAAACGGCTCATTCTATGGTAATGAAAACACGCCGATTCTTATTTTCAGATGATTATACACTATAGAAAACATCCATATTAATATTATATTCCATTTCTGCGAATAGATTCCCCTAATTGTTACACACTGGTCCTTTAAATACAGTACAATTTGAGGAACTTGCACTTTACTTGAGTATTTCCATTTTATTCTAATTTATACTTCTACTCCACTACATTTATTTGATAACTAGTTACTAGTTACTTTGCAGATTCAGATTGTTAATACAAAATATAAATCAACTAATAAATTATGATGTATTATGTAAGGGATAATGTAGAGCAAGCCAGTCATTGTAGTGAAATAAACAGGGTGATGCAGGACCCCGACGTGATCCCTGAAGGGGTTTATTTCGCTGTACATTATCCCGCTTATTACACGGTTAGAAATCAATAATTTGACACAAAAATGGACCGCCAGAGTCCGAGATCAGAACTGCATCCATAGCAATGATCTGCTGTAAAGAAATAAGAAGTTACAAACAGTCCCTTTAAGTGTAAGTATAAGATCCCACTTTGTTATAGGCGTAATATGTATTTTAAATTAGATCACACTTTATGATTCTCACAAATCATCTTTTGGTCACATGAGCTTGGTAAAGGTTACCATTGTTATGCGTCTCCACCCGGCAAGGAGGCTCTTAGGAGGTGACGTGATAATTACAGTTCAGTGCATCCGAAAAGATACATACTGGGGTTTACTCACACAAAAGTATGTTGAACAATAGTACACATATTGAGTATGTAGTGTGTAGGGTGTGATTTCAGATGCAGCCATTGGTTCAAGAATCTGAGAGACATTTGCTCACCGGTTTTCACAAACGACTTTGCCAAGTGCCAGTAAACATCCAGTTAGCTGCCACCATGAGGGCAAAAACGCTTTCACATTGAGGGAGATCAGAGGAGAAAGGCAAGATGTATTCCACGCAACAGGTGGGGGACAAGTCTGCAAACAACATCTCTCCGTAGAAACGGTGACGTGGAGCCGAGCATCAGAACAAACAACTCTTCTCATGCTGAAGCAGATGGACGGCAGGAGAAGACCAAGCCAGATAAGCTAAGAAGATAATGAGACAACAACAAACACGCGAGCATCACAATCCTGGTTTCTGTTCTGACATGCTGATAGTGGGTTGAGAAACTGGCATAAAAAACATGAATCCATGACTCCATCATGACTTATGCAAACAGCACAAGCTGGTAGAGACGGTGTAACGGTGTAAAACCGGATTTTACTGACACATACGAGGTCTGTCATTTGAAAACCATGGTGTAGCTGAAAATTGTTGCAGACCAGGTGAAGGAACATGACAGTAACTTCAGCTGTGTCCTTTAGCAGTTAGATGTCAACAGAACAATTTAGGACAGGAACATGGACGTGACCTTTGAAACATGTGGCACCAAAATCTGCAGATGCTTTCAAGTCATCCACGACTGAGGACAAGGAAGATACTGTGCTTGCTTTTGAGAAGCATCTCAGCTCATGATGAGATCATGACTATGTTCAGCAAATTGCCAGTAAATTAGTTTCCATTCCACATGCAAGAAAACAACTGTAGTGTTTTCTTGTGGCCGGGATTTCAGTGGGAGGAAACCACACAACATCTGATTGTGTCACTCTGTATCCAGATGAAATTATCCAGATCTGAGAAGGACCATTATATATATTTAAACAGGACTAGTCTAAAAGCCTTGAGGGGGCACTCTTAGAGGCTGCGCTGCTCCTCAAACCCAACTGGACTGAAGTGTTTTAAACCAAGATAGCCAGCAAACGCCCAACGATGACTCAGAGATAAGACTGGAGCTCTGTGTGATTCATATCATTGCTAAACCATACAAAACATCTATCATGTGATGCCAGCATATGATCAGGATGTCGATGTAAAATGCTAAACCACAGCTACAGAATGATGTGTTTGGATTTAGGGAAATTTGGAAAGCATTGGCTTTTTGCTATGCTGTTAAAGTGGAAAGGAAAATAAGGAAAAGGATTTTAAATATTTAAGGGTTTGTCACCCTCTTCTTCACCAGAATTAGACTTTGAGAGGACGAGCGAGCTCCGTCCCAAATATGCACAAATAGATCTTTTCTTATAAAGATCAGAGGGAAGTTCAATATAACTTGATCAGAGTGTGACGATAATGACTCTATTCCGCGTGGAAATATAAATAATGAATGTGTGATTTGATTTAGCATGGATGTCGAAGCCAAGTTTGCCTTTGCGCTGACAGAAAAAAAAGGCAGGGAGAGTTAGAGGACGAGACTGGATTGAAATTGCCTCAATTAGCATTAACAGTGGGAGAGACAGAGAGAGAGAAACATCAGTCTTATCATGTCTCGTGTCTCCAGCTGTCTGTCATAATTGGTTCACTTGGGGCAGTGACTGGTCACCCACTGCTACACACACACACATTATAATAACTATAAATGCCTCCAAGTGTTAACCGAGATGTCCTTACAGTAGGTTCAAATCAACAATTACAATAGCTTTCTTATACATTCCTTTCACATACACACACACACACACACACACACACACACACATAGAGAGAGAGTATATATCCATGCCTATGTTTGCTTTACACCACAGTTACAACATTATCTACAGGGAAAACTTCATCCCAAGTGTTTACAACAGGATGTAATCATGATAACTAAACAAAAAACAACTGGTTTTGCATTTTAATCTACATCAGAAAGCAGAAACAGATGTGGAACAAAAAACTAAATAGAAAACATATGTGGAACATAGAGACACATATACACAGCCACACACACAAACATACAATGCATACAGCTGGCTATATGACAAATTCCTTTTGACAAGAACCGACATAAGGGTACACCAGAAAGGCACATATTATAAAACACTGCTGAAAATTACTTTCTTAATTGATTCCTCCATTGTTGCAAACATGATGATCTCTGAAAACAAAAGATAATCTCCACAAAACAGGAAGTGTGTAAAAGTGTATAAACATTATGAACGTTGTCGTCACTACCGCTGTCACTGCCGCTGTCATCACTATCGCATTGCATTGTGGAGTATTTATGCCGCTGTATTGTCCAACGTTGCATACTGTAATATTTCCCTGGAAATAGTATGCAATTTGCGTACTATTAGTTTCATACTAAGGTTTCAGACATACTATGTAATGTACTAAATAGCATGTTAGTATGGAATTTTGGACGCAATCATAGCTTCATTACATAACACATGGCTTCATAACAACGCATAACACATGGTGTCATAACAACACATAACAACACATGGTTTCATAACAACACATAACAACACATGGTTTCATAACAACACATAGCAACACATGGTTTCATAACAACACATAACAATGCATGGTATCATAACAACATATAGCTTCATAAAAACACAAAGCTTCATAGCAACACATAACAACACATGGTTTCATAACAACACAACAACACATGGTTTCATAACAACACAACAACACATGGTTTCATAACAACACAACAACACATGGTGTCATAACAACATAACAACACATGGTTTCATAACAACACAACAACACATGGTTTCATAACAACACAACAACACATGGTGTCATAACAACACATAACAACACAAAGCTTCATAGCAACACATAACAACACATGGTGTCATAACAACACATAACAACACATGGTGTCATAACAACACATAACAATACATGGTGTCATAACAACACATAACAACACATGGTTTCATAACAACACAGCAACACATGGTTTCATAACAACACAACAACACATGGTTTCATAACAACACAACAACACATGGTGTCATAACAACACATAACAACACATGGTTTCATAACAAAACATAACAATGCATGGTATCATAACAACATATAGCTTCATAAAAACACAAAGCTTCATAGCAACACATAACAACAAATGGTTTCATAACAACACATGGTTTCATAACAAAACATAACAACGCATGGCGTCATAACAACATATAGCTTCATAAAAACACAAAGCTTCGTAAAGCCTTCAGCGCGTCTCTGGTGTAACGGAGCGCCAGGTTGTTTCCCCCTTGTACAGGTATTGTTTGGCAAGGTAAGATAAGTTCATGTAAAAATGCTAGTAAAAGTTTTGGTCGTCATTGAACTTGCATAGTCTATCAATTAAATATGTGTGGTTCTAAACCAAAGGAAATACCACCAACGAATATAAAAACAACATAAACTGCAGCACAGGACGGGAGTCTGGGTCGCAGCAGCGCCGTGCCATCGGAACAATTTTGCCTTTACATATGATCAGACGAACTAGTTCATTTCAAACATACCCTGAACTTAAATAACCCCAACTCTGATCTTTTGCTTGACGCTGGTATCTGTCATGTTTTTTTTAGGTATTAAATAATTGATATATCCATGTAGTGGAGTACATTCCTCACTCAGCTATATACCATACACTCAGCTAATGTGGATCAGTGTGTCATAGCTTGTTGGGGTTCATCTATATTGGATGAATTGAATTACATCTGCTGAAAATAAAGCATGTACTAGAAAAAGTGGTCATGTTATATTTTCAGGGATCAAATTTGAGAAAAGTGCAGTCCTATTATCATCGGCTTTCCAGTTTGCGGTATTGTGAACTTCTAAAAGGTCAGTATGAAATAAAAGGAAACAGAAAGGACACACAATGAAGATCACGTTAGCATTCATGCACACAAACACACTAACTCTAGCCTTGTCCTTATTCTCTTTCTCCCTCGTATGCTCTCTCTGTCTTCATCCCTTTCTCTGACACACGCTCAAGCGCACACATACAAGCAAACACTATTCCATTTCCACTGGTAAGATAATGCATATTTGATCTAAAGTCACAGAGTTATGAATTATACAGAGCAGCCTACACAGAACTTAAAAGCTGCTTTGAGTGTGTGTGTGTGTGTGTGTGAGGGAGGGAGAGAGGAGCAGAGAGTACTGCCGTGTACACAAAGCCGGCTAAAGTCTTTGATTCTGACAACTGAAGGACAGAGTTTGCGTCCTGTTGGCTCAGCTGGTTCCGGTGAACAACATACCGTACAAGGACAACGTCCAGGTTCAAATCACAGCATGCCATCAATCCGTCTGACTCAACCTCACATTGTAGCTTCATTGTGAGCTTTCCAATAAAGGTGGAAACGCACAAATAAACCCTCTTTACCCGATAATCAGTAGAAACTTAATCTACTGTAAATGAAAGCTGAAGTTTATAGACCTAAGAGGTGTTGTGTTGGTTCTGTTCCACTGAGGTTTTGGACCACTTACATGAAAATAAAAACACAATATATGACTCGTGATGCTGAAATTTTGTGCAAATTATTGACGGGTTTCTGTGCAACGTCATCACAGAGATGCGCGCGTAGCTAGGGGGCAGAAAGCACAGCATGTCTCGCAGAGCCAAGCTCCAAAACAGAGATGACAACAAGTTGTTGTGCAGTAAACTGCACCAGCCACAGAAAAGATGGATTGAAAATGTTAAATATTTCGAAGGGATCACATGCCTTTACTAAAAGCAGAAGGAGATTATGGATCCAGGCCAGGTGGGCAAAAGCATTTTAGTCACACAGCGTTTGCAAAGCAACGGGTGGTCTTGGCGAGCTGTCATGCTCCATAGATAAAAATGAACAACAGTGTGATTGACCCACACTCTACGGAAATATTTACATACATTTAGCAACTATGCCTTAAAACTTAAAAGTGATGAAAGACTTCGTTATGGCTCTACATTGCTTTAACGTTACGCAACTACGGCGGGGGAAAGCTCACTCCGGTATGTAATGTTACATTTTGAAGGGACGACATCTGGTACTCTACCGGGGCAGCCGCTCCTCTTCTCCCGCGGTCACAACAACAAGCGGCCGTAGAAGTTAACGTTAGCTAACGTTCGTCTGAATTTGAATCGGACATATCTGCAATATTGTATTGTTTTTTGGCGTTATGTTTCCGACTGAGGGCCAACTTAATACATCCATGCCAGCAACACGCTTGTTAATAGAGAGCCGTCAGGGGTCTAATGTTAATGATCACATCCCCGACATACAAAGAGGTGCTGTGTGACGGTTGTACTAATAAGTCCACAATCCAAGTCTCCAGTTCTATATTAACGTTATACGTGTTGAGGAATCGCAAAGGAAAAAGTGTCTAGCGGCGGCCATCAAGAGGGGCTCAAGTAGCTTGAACTCCAACCAGAGCGTCAACCAAACAGACACAGATCCCTCAAGTCAAATCACACTTATGTCTGATCTAACATTACCCGTTTCATAACAGGTGATAAAAATAAACAAATCTCATACTAATACCTCATATGACAACGGTATCTGGTGGTCGTACTCTCCAGGAGTCTATTATAGTCAACAAGAATTTACAAACAATGTGAAATCTACGTCGAATACAGCGGCTGCCAAAGCGATTTTACACCCTGAATGCGCACGCACCCTGTGATGTTTGTGTACAAGAAACCCCCTCCATAAAGGACGGAAAACTTGTTAGAAATAAAGCAGTTATTTATTTGCATATTACAAAAATATCCAAGGTATTAAAAGAATTAAAAAAATTGCTTTCATTTAAAGAAAAGCTGGTAATCCTCCATCCATCAGCTCACTGTTGCTTTCTTCCTTCCCTGCCTGTGCTGGCCCTTCGGTGAAAAGCAATAACTAGAAACAAGCTGCATAAAAATGATGGACAACTCTGCCTTGAATTGTGCATGAGGCAGCCGTGAGGAAAATGCTCCTCAATAAAAATCTAATGCGAGTCTAGTGAAAGCACTTTGTACATACGGAATAAGGTTTCTGCGGGACACTGATATCATTAAGCATCGTGATGAAACGGGGGTTCGGCAGCGAGTTTGAGCAATAAAGGCAGGAGGCAATAAAAAATAGGGTAATATTGCCGTCTGGGTGGGAGTGTTGGGGTAAAACAAATGAAGACAACAGCAGACAGATAACACACAGGTAATTCACTATCTGTAACAGTAATATGGTAGTAGCTGCACTGTTGTAGTAGTGGCAGCAGCAGTAACCCAGCACAAAGGTTATGTTTACATTTTTTTTGGATCAAACTAGAGAAATCATATTCCATAACTTAAACAAGCACATCATAGGATGCTCAAACCCATTGTAAGGCAGCTCAACACAGGTGTTATTGATGATGTTAACGCCTTTTTCACAGCAGATATTTTGACTTGTGATAGCAGGAAAAGCGCGGGTTTTACTAATAACATTAACGATCGCTCAGTTCTATTCAAGTGTCCCACTAAGATACAACAATAACTGCAATATTGACAAGCTAACTACAGGGGATGGCGAGCAACCGCCACAACCACTATGTTCACATTTTTTACTTTTTGAATTTTCTACAATGGGAGTGCTACATTTTTACACTTTGTGCTGTTCTGTTGACTTTGTGCAAGTTGCTGAGCAGCTATTCTGCGCTGAGCGCTGTACGTATGGTGTTTTTTTTTCTGGTCCCTGAGAGTTGAAAAATGTTCAACTTTGGGTAAAACTCCAAAATGACCAACCGTCACATCCTACATGTAGGCTACAAGTGCTGAACAACAACAACAACGGAGGATGAATGAACTCACAGAGTTTTCCTATATATAATTTGAATATATTGCAGTGAGAGCTATTAATCAGTGGCTAATAATTATCATTGTAAGACTCACCCTCTCTCCAGGGATCTGAGGATCAGACACACCTGTAGTGGTCTTCATCACTGTAATCTGGGACATCTGGACCTTCAAAGCACAACAGATGTTCAATATAACTACTGTACAGTCTGCAAGTAGCAAAGATAACATAGGAAACTCCTCCTGAGACTGGTTTAAAAGCTTATTTTTTAACTGACATCAGACAGGCCCTTTAATACAAGCGCCCCGAGGGCACGAGCCAAAATATTTTGGGCAGACATTTTAATACTAATAGAGTTTTTGTGACACAGGGCATAGGTATTTACTAGAGCGAAACTCCGTTGTCCGAGTGCAAGTGAATGCAGCCAGCCATGTCGCCCTAACCGCCTTTTCTCTGCTCTCCACCATGTCTGCCTCTGCACCTTGTTCCCTGTACAGAAAACATTTTGTCCTTTTTTACTCCAACAAATTCACCTTCAAAGACTTCACCTTCTTTCTTCTTCTTGCTTCTATCCTTTTCACACACTTAAAAAACCTTTCCGCTCGGTCTGTTCCTGCATTGATCTGTCCTTCCTTCTCTCTCTCTCTCATCTCTTTCCTTACTAAAAATCCTTCATCACTCCTCTGTAAGTCCTCTCCCAAATTACTAATAAATGAAACCGAGGATTAGAGACACAGTGATCCTCCGTTTAATCCTCAATTTATTCTTAAAGGAATCCCACAGGTCTCAACAGAAGGTATCCTTCACATCTTTTCGTTTCAAAGAGAAACTAAATGCCCTTTTTCCGAAAACTGAAGGACAACTGTGAATTTGTCAGTGCATGTGTGTGTGTGTGTTTGTGTGTAATGGCTTGAATTCAAAGTAATTCTCTCACTCGGTACCCTCATCATTGGCCAGACTCAAGTAACTGTTTGCTGTAAAACTACACCAAGCTACTTTAAATACACACTGCTCCAAATAGCAGCAAGAAAATAACTGCTTGGAAAACTGCCTGGTCTGTGATGATTTAAAGATACCAAAGGGATGAGAGAGGCAAAAGATGTACTGGAACAGTCTGGAGGCAAGATGACGTACACACAAAAAAAAGAATGCATGTGCACTTTCCACCCAGACGCTTTTATTTAGGAGAATAATGTATCACCAATTGTGTGTGAATTTAGCTGACATTTTATTTGGAGGCTAAATCTTTTCAGCACATCGAAGTGTCAGTGGGAAATGTTTGCCTTAACTTTTTTTCCGCCTATCATGATTTCATTCCAGTGTGAGTACTGTAAAAAAAAAACTGCTTTAGAGTTGTTAGAATACGTCATCAGTATCAAACCAACAACAGAATACATCTGGTTTACATCCAAATAAGGTTAAACAAACATCTACTAACTTGTTTGGACATTCATGGTCCCCTGAGGATGAATCCTACTGACTTAAACAGTCCGCTGACTTCTCTCTAGTACCACTCAAAGACACAGGCGCAGTTTGTGTTGGTTCAGGGGGCTGACTGAACCCCCTAGAAAATGCATCTATATTTTTTAGCAGAACTGATAATTTCTTAATGATGAATAATATCGGCCCTTTCAAAACGAGTGGCAGGAATAGATAGAAACATCGTCCGACAAAAGTTCAGCTCAAAACATCGCGCAGCGCTTCATCGCTCGCTGCCAGTTAGTTCATTTCAATAGAAAACAATGCAATCAAACTGATTATGTCACTGACGCTTGCTTGCGTCGCATTCTGTTTGGAAGGTGTAATATGTAAGCTACACACATCTCAATACATTAGACCTCTCTGTGTTGTGTACATTACAGTCGCTTTAGATTTTCGTTGTGAACCCCTAACCTAAGTTCAAACTGCGCCTATGGCCATGGACTCTTTCTGAGAAGTAGACGTAGTCACTGTGACGTCACCCATTGGTTCGTGAACTACAGTTTTGAAGCCTCGAGTTCTGCATTTTGGCCGTCGCCATCTTGTTTTTTTGCAACCAGAAGAGAGAACACGAGAGGGTGGAGCTAAGTACAACCGAACGCTGAATTTGTAGGCGACCAAAATGTTACAATTAACTTTCATGAACTGAAAACACACTGTGAAAGGGTTAAAGTTCTAAGATGAAAACACGGACAACACCCAGACCAGGTTTTGAGCGGTTTGACTATTTCGTATTTGAGCCAACTTGTGTTTTTGGTTCAGTTAACTGTAATATGAAATATGTTAACAGCAGTTAACCTAACTGGTCTAGATGAAGGTCAAAGTCTGACTGAACAGAAAAACGCAGAGAAAATAGTTTAATGCAATCATTTGGAAGCATGTTACAGTCTTCTGCTTGTACAAAGAATAATGAAATATAAGTGTAATTTCCTGACATCACTTGTTTAATATTAATAACTTTACATCTCCAGCTGTGGAAAACAGCGTCTCTGCTGTAACGGGAATACCATTGAATCCCATTGTTTTCGCTGTACGGGCTCAGGTCATTTGAAATGAAACAGACTATGGGCCGAGTTATTATCTTGGCAGCATTAGCATGTTAGCATTGTGAACATTCTAGCATGCTGATCTCCATATTTAACTCAATGCACCTCTGTGCTTGAATACGACCTCAAAGAGCTGCTTGCGTTGCTGTATACTGTAACAGTCTTGTCAGCTACTAGCTGTAACTTGACATTACAGCTTCCACAACATCTCATGCAAGTAGGCGTAGCACTTGTCTCTGAATTTGGAAATTAAGCAAAGCGTCATGCCGACTAGGGAGATGAAAGGACAAAAGGGGGAGCGGACTCAGAACGAGGATAAGAAGAGAAAAGAGGGAGAAATAAATGAAAGAGTGAAACTGAGACAAGCGAGAACTAATCCCATTTTACATCTTCCTCTTCCTCATTCCCTTTATCTCTACTCTTTCATTGCAGCTTCCTCAGCCAGCCAAACCCCAAAACCCACTCTCTTAACACTCCCCACTGCTCTTTTGTCTGACCCCACTCAGTACAAGAGCATCATCAGGGGATGAGATAACCTTTTAGTCCATCCTTTTAATCTCAAACACACACACTCATCCTCTCTCTGTCCATGCATTTCTGCCTCTCTCTCTTCTCCATCAGTCTATCCAGTCCTTGCCTGCCTGCGTGTGAATGTGCGACTCAAATTTCTAAGTAACTAATAGAAGAGACTTCAATTACAAGCCACTCTTTCACATCTCTGCTCTCTCCCTCACTGAGACAAATTAATGTTCGTGAATTTTTCATAAAACTTGTAAGTATAAGCTTTTATCCTTCACCTCCGCTCCCCGTGTTTCTCCCTCTGCTTCTTAAGGAGCTCGTAGCTCCTGGTTACGCAGGTGCGAAGCGCCTCAGCAAAGTGCTTGAGTCAGAAAAATTGTTTGAGTTATCGCATCATCTGCTCGTCTCTGGGCAGCCGTACAAGACTGTGGTCGTACTGCTGGACTGTTGGTTCAGCTCCCCGGTGTGAGTAAGTGTCGTGCACACAGTTCATCGCCCCCCTCTCCCCAACGGACAAACACACTCATTCATGTACCGCTGTGTTCTCCTGCAACTACTCTACTTCATAACAGAATGCAATTTAACTCCATCTGCCTGACTGAATGAAACCTAATAAAGACTAAAAGTCTGAAGCCACCCTGCAAGGCTGTAAATATCTTGACGGATGGATTAAAAAATTAGCTGACAACTTCACACTTCTTAGATCTTTACCACCAGTGGAGCAAAAATATTAAAGTCTGGCCTGAGGGTGGTGTGATAGGGAAAGCAGTGGGCATCTTCTCAGCTCTACCTTGTCAGATTTGGCTCGATTTTCATCAGTCAAAACTAATTTTCTGAGCCTCAACTGTGTTTACTTTGGAGCTGAGTGCTGATGAGATGTAATATTGTTGAATTTCCTATAGTTAGAATGTGAGCATGGCTATTGAAGTCCAACTGAAATTACATTTAGTCATCCCTTTTTTGTAGTCAAATAATTTTCAAATGCATTTTTAATAGTTTTTTTACTATTAGAAGGAAGAAAAAAGGTATTTGGGGAAATATCAGAAATGCTCCTTTTTGTCCCAGCTTGATGTGCTTGATTGAGTGTCTGTGTTAAACAGGATTTATGCTTGCCGCATCTGCGAGGGTCACAAGTGTCCGCACAACCAAAGCGACGCCACATCATCAGACACGGCCCTTCGCAGGGGTTCCATGCACATCCATATTTTTTTGGGTGGGTGGAAAAAATGGAGCTTTGAGAATGTCGGTTTGCCGCGAGGAGAAACCCTCACAGAGTATAAAAGATCATGTCCGCGTGACAGTCCTTGCTGAAGCATAACCGAAGCTTTGCACCCGTAAGGACCGAGAGACAGTAAGTAAACTAACTTGTGCTGTCGCTACATGTCATGTGCAGACAGTGTGTTGTTAGTGGTATTGAAGAGTTAAGACCACACCAGCATCTAACAGGACCAAAGTGACATTTGTAGGTACATTAATGTCTCATTTCCACTGCACGGTACCGGCACGGCTCGACTCAACTCAACTGCCTTAGAACCGTTAGTTTTGGTACCTCCTCGGTCGAGGTTCCAAGTGAGCTGAGCCGATACTAGAAGGTGGAGTTAAAACACTGTAGACCACTGATTGGTCAAAGAGACAGACGGGACATCCTACACAAAACCGTCAATAGTGACCCCAATTTTTGTATTCACTCGACCCAACCTTTTTAAAAATCGCAGCCCGCAAAATCCCTCTGTTGTCAATTGAGGAAGTGCAGACATTCCTCTGGTTGGTTGCCGATGAAAGGATGGAGCAAAGCATGCTGTTTCACATGACAGATGATGTGCCAGCGTCACTATGAGGGTCATCTTAAGAGTCCCGCCTACATTGATGGGGTACTATCTGCAGTGGAAAACAAAATTGAGGCAAGCACCTGCTATCAAAGTGAGTTGAGTAGAGTAAGGGTTGACCATGCAGTGGAAATGAGGCATTACATGCTGTTTAATGTGCTGCAGCTGAGCAGCTAATTAGCTCTGTAGTCTGTAAACTGATGTTAGCTTTCCCCCGGTGAGTGTTTGTTTGGTGGCTCGCTCCATAAGCAAAGTCTGTGGTTCTTGTGTTGTGTAGCAGGAAGCTGTCTGGCTCAGTGGGACTGTCTGCTTAGCCTGTGACAGAACGATGACGTCAGTGCTTAATGCGAGATTCGATTGGCTCTAAGTAATAAGCTGTCAATCTACGTAGATGAGAAAAAAGGGGACGCCATCATGATACCAACAAATATAAAATATACATTTTCATTGACATGCTATTGTTTAGCATGTAAAATTGAGCATTTTTAGCATGTTAGAGCGTATTTCATCAAGTCCTGAAAAGACAATTTACAGTAAGTGATAGACAGTTAGTGTCAGGCCACTTGTATGATAGTATCATATAAGATTACAGCATTTACACAAAAATGCCTCCTTTATTAATTTAGCAAAAGACATGGGGGAGGGGAATATGAGCATACTCCAGTTTAGAGTCCTGTCATGCTTTTACCATGACTTGATGAAACATCACATTTTGCCAAAACATCAGGTTTTTAATAAAATATACAGAGCAATGGATCAACAATAGAGTTATGTAAAATGACAATATCTATCATGAAGCAGAAATTTGTTGATTGCCAGAATTTCTTTCCATACTTTTTCTACGCAGTTAGCTATCTCTTTAATATCTCTTTATGACCAGATTAACAGGATTGTTGCATCAATGCGATGAGGTCATGTATTTAATCCACTGGATTAGCCAGGAATACACAGTACCAGCTGGTTATTTTATCTGCAAATGGTTTCTCGGTTGAATTGAAAAACTCATAATATCAATATCATGATTAAAAATGACATACACCATCCATGATAGCAAATTTGATCGTGACACTCACTCCTTATCAATAGATAGATCTTTTCCTCTACAAAGCAAGTGTTGCGCTTCCTTTTTTTTTTAACACTACTAGATATTAAAATCCATTGAAAATGGGCAATTTAGCCAATAATTATATTATATGGACTGGGAGACGTTTGTGGAGCAACATGAGTGACGCACCTAATGACAGTGGATTAATACTCTGAGATATTCATATGATATCATGTTATCAACAGAACAAACAGTCATTTTTAATCAAATTTTTGTTTCTCATATCAGCTCATTGTTGATCCATTTAAGACGCCGGCTCATCCGTATCTCTGCTCAGGGCAATATTGTCGCTCTTCAACTGTTTCACATTTCCAGCTGGAATATCATTACTGTTTATCTCGACCACGACTGTAATTAATCACAGGGATTACGGCAGCAGATCTGTGACCAGAAAACTGGAGATTAAAGGATGAAACCTGCGTTATGATATTTGAACTTCATCTCTGCTGCTGTGAGGGAGAGCGTGTGTGTGTGTACAGTGTGTTTAAACACACACACACACAGAGGTGACTGGATGATGAGGAACCCCGCTGTTTGGCATAATTTTGTGTATAAACGTGATAAAAGATGCTACTGGTCCGCTCTTATGTAACAAACCCTCTCGGCCCTGATGCTAAATGATCGCCATGGCAACAGAATTAGCTGCTGCAAACGCATTCTCCCTCTGTGTCGACCTCTCTCTATATCTGCTTTATTATTCTCCGTCCTCACCTTTGTTCCTCCCCCTTGTCCGTCTTTCTTAGTTTTAATTCAATATAAATTCGATGAAATGAAATATACAAGTGCGCCGTCTCCCTCTTTTCTTCCCGTCCGGTCTACTTTCCTGACTTCCAACTCCGTCTTCTCTCTCCTCACCCATGTCTCATCCCCTCAGGTCGATTTCATCACATCTCTATCTTTCTCTCTCACATCCGCCCACCAGGTCTCTCTACCACTCATGCTCCCCGTCCTCTCTTTCCCAATATTCCTCAGCTGACTCGTCCCTGTCAATCCGTCTCTCTTTGAGCAACAGCTTAATTAACGGATTAATTATGATTTTAACAGTTCCTGCCTCCTCTCCTGTCCCTGTCAATCCCACTCTCAATCTCCCTGACTGACAATGTGATAAATTTAATTAACAGGAGATAAAATGACAAAATATTTCTCTGCCTGTTTTCCATTCTCTCTTTTTCATCACTTTTTCCCTCTCCCTCTGTCTCACACTTCCACCCACCTTCCTTTCTCATTTTTTTGTCTCGCTATTAGTCTCTCAGCAGCTCTTAATCTCTCCGAACACACATTCGTATTCGTCTTTACCGTTGACAATCATGCGCAGATTAATATACAAGAGATTTCCTGATTTTCTTCCTTCTCCTAATTTGAGTTCCTCTTTCCCTCTCACCCTTCAGACCTGCCAATCTCGTATCTCATTAACTGCGAGCTAATAACCATTATAATTGTATTTGTCATTCACGCCAGCTTTACGTTCAGACGTCAGGATGTGGATGTCTGTCGGAGAGAGAAAGAGCAGCAGAGCAGTAATGAACAGTATGTACTGAAATGTATGTGTGAGTGCATGTTGGAAGGAAAAAACTCTGAGAACATCCGACTGCTGAACATTTCTGCTTTCCGTCACTCTCCTCCCGCTGCTTGTCTTTGTCTGACCGCTCACTGTCCTCAATGTTCTTTTCCATTTTGCGGAAATTTGCTCCTCTCGCCTCTGCTCTTTATGCTCTACAGAATATAGGAAGAAACCGCCTAGATGAGAGCAAACTGTGTATACAGTATAGTGTGAAAAGTGAGATTTCAAAAAAGAGAGTATACTTTATGCTATAATACAGACCTTGACAGCAACAGGTACAAAAAAACAAAACATGTCATTGTAGATTTAGTAATTCTGATTCTTACTCACGTCACATGACTTGGACTCAAGTCAGACTCGAGTCACAAATTTGATGACTTTAGACTTGACTTGATGAAACCAAAAAAGACCTGCAACTCGACTTTAACACCAATGACTCGTCACTTTACTTGGACTTGAGCCTTTTGACTTGAAAATGCTTGATGCCTTCGCCCCAAGCCCAAAGATTAAAAAGTATATTATTTAAAAATTGTGCCACGAATAAATTAATTTCCTCTTCATTTCCTGGATCAACTAACATTAACGCTATTCATTCCCAGCAAGTCGACACTTAATCTCCCATCAGATCCACTTTGTTTCAACCAATCTGACAGCATCCAATCAAGTTGCAGGAAAGAACCAGGAACTAATATTACATTACTGAGTGCCAGTTGGAAAAAAATTCTAACAAAGATAATTTTGTTTGCGTACAAAACAATGCGGTGGTCAACAAAAAACAAATTGCAGTATGCAAAACGTGCGGGTCGACAGAGACGCAAATTTGTAGGGCCCATTATGACTTGTTTAGGACTTGGGACTTGACTATGGACTTGCGTGTCTTGACTTGAACCTTGAGTGCAAAGACTTGAGACTTACTTGTTACTTGGTCCCACCTCTGCCACACACTACACTAACATGTAAACATGTGAAAAGGTGCTAAGAGACTTGGAGAGGTGTGATTTTATACGTTTGCAGCACTTGAAACTCTTGCTGTTGGAAATTTAACAAGTTCTGGATGAGAGAGACTTTTGATCAATGCCAGAATAAAAAAAAGAGCAAAGCTACAGTAGTCTAAATACAAGGAGATCAAAGAATGAATGACTGTCTCTGGATTACTTAATGATGTTGGAAACTATGCACATTTTTCACAAATGACAGAAGTCTCCACCAATTTCATATCGTCAAGAAGTACCTACGTGACATTTATCAGCAACCAGGAGGAGTTGCAACAACACTGCTGAGACGACACGACAATACTGTCTCATTTTTCTCAGCAAGCCTCCTAATTACCTTAGAGATCAACAGACATGTCTAGTATACATAGAATATATCATCAATCATCTCTAAGTGTTGGAATGATTACACTTTCTTTCATGCTGTCTGATGGTTTGACAACAAGAAAACAAGACTCAATACAAGACATTTCAAAGCTGCCATATCTTCACTATGTAAACACGTATAGGCTTTGTATGATGATGCAGAAGCAGTTTGAGGCTCTTCAGTTATACTGGAGCTCAAGTTCACTTCCTCAAAAATGTAATCAGAGTCTGGTGGTAACACCGAGATACTTCATGGAGACAACAGGGACTGTGATCGATCAGTGTGGGCGGGCAAAAAACGATCTGATGCCGGTAGAGACAGCTGATAGTGAAGACAACATGGAGCAAGAGGAGTGGTCAATATGGATGCTGTAAAAATCCTCTAGCACGGTGTATTTAATTCCACATTGCAATAGATACTGTATATATTGTGGGGTAGTACATTTTTTCATGTATACAATAACAGACAGGAATGTCTGTTTTTGGTTAAACCAGCCTACTAAAAACCTGAGAAACCAAGGCACTTCATCAAATTGATTAGAGCTGCAACGATTAATCGATTAGTTGTCAATTATCAAATTAATCTCCAACTATTCTGATAATTGATTAATTGGTTTGAGTAATTTTTTAAAGAAAAAAAGTTGCAATTTTAAGATTTCAGCTTCTTAAGTGTGAATATGTTCTGGTTTCTTTACTCCTCTACGACGGTAAACTGAATATCTTTGAGTTGTGGAGAAAATAAGACATTGGATGACGTCATCTTGGACACTGATCGACATTTTCTGACACTTTATCGACCAATACTCCAGAAAATAATCATCAGATTAATGGACAATGAAAATAATCATGAGCTGCAGCCCTAAAACTGATGAAAAAATGTATTTGCAATGTTGCCCACAATGACACAAACAGTCATACTGTATGGCAAAATCTCTGATTGGTTGAGATAACCATATTGTCACAGAATATATCATCACTCTGTGGAGCAAGCTAAAGAGTAATCTGCTATATTTCCTCAGATGTAAGAGAAAATGAACACACCAATGTATAAAAATAATTATTTAAGAAATATAATGTCTAATTTGGCGATGGCAATACAACAATCAACATGTTAAATCCCACCCTGAGCTATAAATCAATTCCTACACCGCAGGCTCCTACAGAGAGAGAGTGAATCCACCTTAACTCCCTGAGGCATATACCGACAGCAGCTGTACTGTGGGCATGTGGAGTCACTGAGGTGACTCCCCAGCTCTCCTTTGTGCGTGCATCAAAACCCTTCAATATCTCAGTGAATGCACACTCCAGCAGAGTGTCTGTGATTGTAGGTAAATGTCACACGTCTTACATAACGCCGGAAAGCACCAAATCTCATTAACAAAGCACCCGGTAACTATGGCAATGAGCATCATCTGCGACCCCGGATGTAACTTATGCTAAAAAGGCCAAGAGGTTGCTATGACAACTGGAAGGAAAACAAGCTGGTTTCTTGAAGCCTGCATACATTCACACACTCACAAACACCTCCAGGCACATATACAATAGGCAGACATTAATTTATGATAATAAAAATAAGAAATTAACATACTTTTGTTCCACTTTATTTATGGATTTTTCAATATGACACAAGATTGTGCATGAAAACATTGCATCAACAGTGAGTTACTTTTTAAAGCAAGCAATGAATGCCATTAGCGACACCGCAAAAATCGTGCCCCCAGGGTCGACTGTCAGCCATCGGCGATGGACGATGGCATCGTTCATCCGCCCAAATTTACTTCCAGTCTCTTACTATCATCATCATCCTCTGCTTCAGGTCCATCCCCCGGCATGTATACCCACACACACACTGTAGTGACAGCCTGACTGCAGCTTGGTAGTGCAAATTCACATGACTGTTGATTAGGAATAATATCTGAACATTTTGTTCTGCCATGGAAGAACATGTTCCACCATCATTTCCTGGAAAGCCCTTTTCTTTTGATTTGACGTCTCTCTACAGTACATCACTCCATCTCTGCTTAAATGTACTGCAACACCCGATCTGACCTGTGCTCTCTCTGTAACATCTGCGCTTCACCGCTCCGTTTTGTACAGATGTATCACAGATCATCCAGGAGCCCGTGTATTCCCTTGCGGCCCATCTGTGCCCAAAACATCTGACAGCATCCTGCCAACTGTGTGTGCTAATTAGAAGATGAAGTAGTGAGAGAAGTGTCTCCCCTCATCTTTTAATAATGGACTAGAATAGAGGAAGGTATTATATGTTATAACTGGACAGATCATTGACTGCAGCATCCACCCAATGACACACAACAACATTTAACTGGAGCTGCTCAAGCAGGATTTCAAATACATGTGGTTCATACACACAACTCAAAGAGAAACATAATTCAACTTTGCTGCAGAGGAGGACATAAACCAGGCATAGACCAAAACCCAGGAGAGGCTCCTCTTATGAAAACAGATAATATCGAATTAGGAGATGTAAATGAATTAGGATAAGTGAATTTACAATAATGGATGGTTGGATGTAAATTAATTGATTCAGTCTCAGATAAAAAACAATAGATACATGAAGAGAATAAGAGAGGTCATTTGAGGTGAAACACCATTAGATGGTAATTATACACTTTTCCCCGGTGTTTTTTTTTTACTGCATTTAACTGAATGTATATATGGGTATGTATTAGGGCTGTCAAACAATTGAAATATTTAATCGCGATTAAACGCAAATTAATCACACATTTTATATCTGTCCAAAATGTAGCTTAAAGGGAGATTTGTCAAGTATTTAATACTCTTATCAACACAGGAGTGGGCAAATATGCTTGCTTTATGCAAATTTATGTTTATATTTATTATAAGAAATCAATTAACAACACAAAATAAAGACAAATATTGTCCAGAAACCCTCACAGGTACTACATTTAGCATTAAAAAATATGCTCAAATCATAACATGGCAAAACTGCAGCCCAACAGGAAACATCAGCTGTCAGTGTGTCAGTGTGCTGACTTGACTATGACTTGCCCCAAACTGCATGTGATCATCATAAAGTGGGCATGTCTGTAAAGGGGAGACTCGTGGGTACCCATAGAACCCATTTTCATTCACGTATCTTGAGGTCGGAGGTCAAGGGACCACTTTGAAAATGGCCATGCCAGTTTTCCTCGCCAAAATTTAGCGTAAGTTTGGATTTTTATTTAACCTCCTTCCAGACAAACTATATAACATGGTTGGGTAAGATATAATGGATGAATGATTAAAGGCCATCAACTAATGATTAGTCACTACTGATTAATCTGGCAATTATTTTTTCAAACATGCCCAGTATTTTCTCCCCAGGCTGAAGGTGACATTTTCAAATTGTTTACTTTGTTTGAGCAACAGTCCAAAACACAAAGATTGAATTCACAACAACATAAAACAGAGAAAAGCAGCTAATTTTTGCATTTTTTTGCTTGAAAAATGATTGAAATGATGAATAAATTATCTAAATAGTTTTCTGTTGATCAACTAATTGATTAACCAGCTACTCGTTTCAAACACACACTGTCCTACTACTGCCTCATGATAAATAAATACTTGATTTACAATAGGAATACTAAACGACTACACTATTAATTGAAACAATAGCCAGGGGCATGCAAAACATTACTTAAACTACTCAACATGGAACTTATTTGCACTTTAAAGCTGAAATACATCACTTTCCCTGCAGCGTATTGTCACACTCTGCAAGTAATTACGGGCGACTGGAGTCTGCAAAAAGGAAAATGTAACATTTCTACACAATCTGTGTGGAAAAACACATTCACATCTATCCTGTCCGTGCGCGGAGTCCAAAAAAACTGTAACTGCAATTTTTATTTCCCAAAGGACTTCCAAAACTGTTATCTGCTTCCTTTAAATGTTTCTCTTTATTAGATTAGGACACGTACATTTCAGTCCAAACTGGCTCTTCGTCAAGTACAGATAGTACAGAGAATTAATCAAAGTGGGAGTTCTTCTGTACCTAATAGAAAGCAAGTTTGGTTAGAAACATACTTTTCATAATGCAATAAAGAACACACTTTGAAGAGAGGAGATAACATTGTTGTAAGTCTTGTGGGAGATAGAAATGAGACATTTCTCACATGATTAAGCAGCATTCTAGAAATATTTTGATTATGTTTAGCGCAATAATCACAAAGAAAAATCAATCAGACACACAAACAAACAAACAAACATAACCCAGGTCAGAAAGGCTTATGAATTGTACCATCTTATGACAGATATGTACGTAAAACAATCTCCATAAACACAAAGGAAATGTCTTTTTACTTGTTAGACAGGAGTTTTTCGTATTTCTGTTTCCTATCAATTAGACGGCCTCATGAGAAAGAGACAGAGAGGTTGTTTCATCACACTGTACAATCAATGAAACGCAGGATCCGTTCCCACAGTGCTGACGACGTACACAGACAAGCCACCCACCCACACATCAGACCGCACAAACACACAAGTAAACACAACTACACGTATCAAAGTGGATGCTGCCTTGTAACCAAAAACCAGCAGACACAAAGAAAGATGATGGAGAATTTCTGATTCTGTGCGTTGGCAAAACAAAACATGAGCACCTGGAGAAAAATATGGGAAATTGACATCAAAGTTCTGATGGGATAAAAACCTGAGAATAGTGCTGAGATTAACACTGAGGACAAGCTCTGTCCCGAGACTTCACACCTCTCCGTCACCATCCCACAATCCTGATCCTTCACTGACACAACCCTAACGCAGCAGCTTCCTGTCTGCTTCTACTGATTCATTTTGTTCTGCAAAAGTTTATTAGTGAATAATTGATTCAAGGATGGTTCTGTTTAGTGCTTGCACATTTTCTGCAAATCTTACGAATGTCACATTTCCGCTGCTGCATGGTACGGCACGGCACGGCTCTACTCAACTGACTCTTTTTTGGTTTTCCTTTAGCAAAAGTTGTGGCTAGTACCTGGTGCTTTTTTTGGTACCACCTCGGTCGAGGTTCCAAGTGTGCTGAGCCGATACTAGAAGGTGGAGTTAAAACACTGCAGACCACTGATTGGTCAGAGAGAACCGTCACTTCACATCCTGCACAAACCCGCCAAATTTAAATAGCCAAGCTACTGTCAATAGTGACTGCAATATCTTTATTTACTCAACCCAAAAATGTACAAACAAAACTATACCATACACTACGTCGTACTCTACACCGTACAATTGACGAAGTGCACACGCTCCTCTGTTTGGTTGCCAATGAAAGGATTCAGCAATTGTCACATTGAAGATGACGTCACGGCAGTTTCATGTGGCGTCACTACGGCGATCTGCTGAGAAACCCGCCTACCCTGAGTGGGTATAGGCATGAGACAATATGAAAATGATGCCATGATGCCATGATTATCCTGGCCAAAATAATTGTGATTCACGACAATATCCCGATAATCATCAAAATATGCTTAAAACCTCTTAAAATGGCACTAAAACATACTGGAACCACCTTTCATTTTGTTAAGAAACAATTATATTTATTGCATCACAGATAAGGACGTATCTTTTTTTAGTGAACATCCTTTTAAGTGAAAAACAAACAATCTTTAAATAAAGTAATCATAAATGATAAGCCCCCCCCCATGCATGAATAAAAGGATGAATAAAGAACAAAACATGGTGTGAGTCTGATCTTTCTCACATGATGATTTCTTATATTTTTTAAATTCTATTTTTCACTTCTCCACCATGATAGAAAGCTAGTCAGCTTTTTCAAGTGACTCATGTGAGGACATTCCCGATTATCCCGATAATGGAAATTCACCACAATCAAGTTATTTTTAGTGTTTTTCATCGTGATCTGCGATAAAATCCTGCTTCGTCCCGTCCCTATAAGGTAATATCTGCAGTGGAAAACAAAATAGAGAAAGTGAGTCAAGTCGAGCGCGGTGGAAATGAGGCATTATATCCATGATTGTTTTGGCAGCAACATAACACATGAGAAAATGAGAGATAACGAGAGAGAAATCAAAATGACTGTTGGGTTTCTTAGGACGACAGAAAGGGCTGGTGCTGCAAAGAAACCCCAAAACAACCCTATATTTCTTTTATATCGTTGTTCGTTCCAGACAAGCTTGCTAAACGGTCCAAAATTCCTCCTGGGCATCAGGGGAGCAGTCTAATCAGATCTGGAGGAAACGTTTAGCCAGAGTTACGGCTGCTCAGAGGAGATTTTAAACAAGAGTTTCACTTCCTCTTTCCCACAAGAGTAACTTAAATATTTAATCAGTCATGTTTAATAAATAATGAACATTTGCACAGTTTGTCTTTTTTTGTGTATTTCTTATTCTTTTTCTCTCTATTTTACTTTCTCACTCTTATTGATTTAATTAAACATGCCATTTTGGAATATGAAGTCAACTTGTAATAGATTTAAACAAATCTTATCAAACCAAAACATACAAAACACCAGAAAAACACCTTTCTGCCTTTCTCTCACAAGCCTCCACAAACTGATCGATAAGAGAGCGGACACAGACACACAAAAGAATACTGATCATCACTAATCCCTAATTTCTTTGAACATAAAGCTGAAACACACACACACACACACACACACACTCACACACACACACAGATCGGTGTGTTAATTCTCCAGAATTAGCTCCATTGTGCCCCAGTCAATCAGAAAACAAGCACTAAGGCACATAAATGCAAAAAAAAAAAAGACTAAAAGACACATCTTCTCCAAGAATAAACCTGTTACCTCGTGATCAATCAGAGAAACAACAAAGCTGATCGATTCTATCCATGTTGATGACAGCATCACTCAATTAGCCAGCACTTCTCACCAGCCAGAGCCAAATTACGCTCATGATTCTATCAGCTAAAGCCTGCGAAGCCTCTCCCCTGAGAAAAGAGTACTGGTGTTTTTAAATGAGCCTCCACATGACAAAGAGTACTGATGAGTGAGATCTGAGTGAGCGAGTGTCAGACCGCACCTAGGGCAGGGATACTCGCTGCTTTTCCAAGCGAGAACAAAGATGTGTTCGCTATAAATATAAAACAACAGGCTCCTGACGTTCAGAGCACACACAACCTGCTTTTGGTTTACTGCCAGCTTGTTAAGATGTGGTCAAATAAAACTGCAGGTGCTAAAAGTCTCTAAAAGGTGGTTTGCCCATTTCAGTAGCTTGACAGTTGGGTAAAGTTGAAGAATTTCTAACTACGCCCACACCAAAGTTATCTTTTTTTCAGATATCTCTATCAGTGCTTTTATAAATTCACTCATTAATGGTGTACATCCAGTTCACTGATGGATCTCCATGACAATATAGCAGCGTTGATTGGAAATGATAGAACTGCAAAGCCTGCAGGTATCAAAGTAAAAATTAACAAACATTTAAATTCCCTTTTAAATTATAATTTTTCAAAGACAGTACTGTAAGCAAAATTAATAGTGCAATGCAAACGTGCAACAACAACAAAAACTTCCATTAGCTTTGTAAAATATTCAAGATTAAAACAAAATACAGCTGAAATTTACATCAGTGTTCATAAACTTTACTAAAAGCTGCTCTAATCAATATCTTTTATATTAACAATGGATCATTTGACTATGTGTAATGTGAAAAGGGTCGCTCATAGTGACGAACCTACAGAGAATTATCAGTTCCCCTCAGCTCTATGGAGCTTTATACTGTGTTTCAGCTTAGTGGTTTGGTTTTCCGGCCCACAACTTTACTGGTTTGGTTCACGGCTCTCATAGCGGCCGCTACAGGAAGCTGTTTTCAACCCAAAAAAAGATCTAAAACTCAATTTACACTACCTGCCCAGCACCAAATAGCAGACAGACATAGTTAGCAACTAGCTGGTGAACAAATGGAGACTAAATCAGAGCTAATAGGAGAGTGAATATTGGACTCACATTCGCCAGGGGAATGCTTATGTTGCTCCATGCCTGTTGGATGAGTAAAATAAGCAACTGTTAGCTTACAGGTTTGCCACATCAACTTAAAAGTTGATATATGTGTCAGTGCTGTGCTTACAGCTTGTTTCCACCACAGGTTTAATAAATGGGGTGATGTGTAAAACTCACATTTAAAGCCACCTCATATTCTGCATGCATTCAAAACATTGTCATTCACCTTAAAAGTGTTAAATGTGTTCATCAAACCAAAAACAAAGACGTGTGTGTCCTTCCAGCAGGGGGAATTAAAGCCTTAGTATTAAACTGACTTTGTTGTAACAACTACAATCAAGGTTGATGATATCATGTATCTATATATCATGTTGATGATATCTGTTTTAAAGTAATCAATACTGCCACAGATCAGCGTCTATTGGTGAAGACAAACAGACAAAGGGAAGACAGATAGAGAGAATAGATAGAAGAAAAGAGGGAGGGAGATAAGAGAAATTAGAAACCTATTTCCAATCAGAGAGGGAAAGTGTGTGTGTGTGTGAGTGAGTAGTGTGTGTGTTTTATGACACACTCAGTACAAAGGTCTAAGGCTCACCGATCAAAACATTACTAGAGGCCCCAATGCACACACACACACACACACAGGACGATAGAAGTATCTGTTTTCCCACATTTTCATGTTTTGAAGGCACTGAAACCTGCAGTAAACTGGGTTGGAAATTATCACCAGCCACCAACCAAATGCTGGTAAAATATGCAAATATGGCTGCTACAGTAGATCTGCTTCACTCACCAGCCAAAACAAATCTATTGAGTGGCTGGTAGATTTTGGAATCAACCAGTCTAAGTGGCAGGTGGACAAAAAAGTTCATTTCTAAAACTGGCAGTAACCCCCCAACACTACACTCTCTCTGTACTGTATCACATACACACATATATATATACACACACACACACACACACGCACATGCACACGCACACACACACACACACACAGGCCTGGCCAGTAAAGCTAATCTTCTTAGCAATCACAAGGTTTGACTGTTGTAACAGAACAAAGTTCACATCAACAACAGAGGTGGTATTTCTACCAATGAGCGAGAGACTGAGGAGGAAAAGAAACCCAAAGAGACAGATAAAAAAGAAAGACAGACAGACATAAAAGAATCACTTTACTCCTGGACTGAACCGAACATCTTTTCTCCCTGAGGACTTATTCTGTGGATTATCTCTCTACCTTTTTAAAACCTGATGTGACACACCGACACTGACTGAATGCTAAAACTTTTAAAGTTAGGTGACTGTAATTGCAAAAACGTCACCTTTGACCTCCACTCAATTCCTGGCGACTGAAGACAAACTCACACGAGTGAGGACAACTGTCTGGACAACAATGTATTAGCTCATTGATCATATTTGACAGACATCTGCGAGTCTTTTCCACTTCCATTTTCTACATCCATTCAAACCTGCGGCTTTGGGGAACCTAAAATCTGTAAGTAGATGTTTTTAAATATACCAGCTAACAAAAGATGTGCCTTTAATAAATCAAGACTGTGTTTCCTGTGAGTGTAGCTACTTATTACGGGACACAGTGACCCTGCATCAACGTGAATCTTTTTGTGTTTTCCTATTCAGACATTAAGGAAATGACACGTGACTTAACTATTAACAAAAATTAGAACAACCACTACTACAGTGCTTTGTTCTCAAAATGTATTTCAATTGGGGCTAAGGAATATGTAGGCGTGACACATTTGCAACTAACGATTATTTTCATTGACGATTAATCTGTTGATTATTTTCTTGATTAATCGAGTTGTTTGGTCCATAAAATGCCAGAAAATAGTGAAAAGTGTGTTTTCCAAAGCCTAAGATGACGTCCTCAAATGTCTTGTTTTGTCCACAAATCAAAGATATTCGGTTAACTGTCATAGAGGCGTAAAGAAAACAGAAAATATTCACATCTAAGAAGGTGGAATCAGAGAATTTAGACTTTTTTTCTTAAAAAAAATACTCAATTAAATTGATAGTTGACAACTAATCAATTAATCGTTGCACCTCTAATCAATTTGATGAAGTGCCCTTTTCTCAGGTTTTTAATATGCTGGTTTTAGTAAAAACACACATCCCTGTCTGTTATTTCATCCATGAAAAAATGTGCTACCCCATAATATATATCTATTGTAATGTGAAATTAAATACACTGTGATTTTTATAGTATCCATATTGACCACTCCTATTGCTCCATGTTGTCTTCACCATCTTTCCTTAAAAAAATTACTCAAACCGATTAATCGATTATCAAAATAGTTGATTTGATTCATTTAATAGTTGACAACTAATCAATTAATCGTTGCAGCTCTAGAGATATGGTTGAAATAAATAGCATGATAAACATATTTACTCAAAATCAATGTCACAATATGTTTCATGTATGGGAAACCACATAGTTACATCCAACTGATGTGTGAGGTGTTAGGTGACTCCAACAAAAATGAAAATTAAGTCCTTATGTCTCACACCACATTTTAAAGGATATTAAAAAATATGTCATCACCACTGAAAATCAATAATCCGATGCATTTTCGTCAATTCCTACCCGGTTTCCACAAAAGTTATTCAGTATAGTTCATATCAACATAATAAAGATGACACCTAGAGTTTCTACACTTAATTGTAAGACATTGTGAAACTACTATAACTACATTATAAGTGTGTCACGCCCTGACTCCTTTCCTTATCTAAAAATCACTGTTACAATACTCAAATTACTCCAGTTGATTAAAACTACACTCAAAAGTATTTGCTTTTGTTTTGCTTAGTAACCTCTTGCTACAATATATTCTTACACTTTGTATTTGTAAGATTATTTTACTGAACTTTAAAGGATTTACTCCCACCCTACTGATCTTTTCAATTAATATATCTCAACATGTAGGTAGAAGCTGCTTCACCTTGAAATATAGTAATTTATATGCTATTAAAACAATTGTTATATGTGATGATATAGTTTAAGAAACGTTTAAAGCATTTTTAGCCCCAGTTTTAATCTTGGTACCAATAGCCTAGATGTCTTTGGATCTTCACATCACTAAATGAATGCTTACTGAAGTGTTATCTGATTGTGCCTCAGGTATCATGTCATCACATTAACCCTGACTTCCTCTCTCTTCTCCATTTGCTTCCTCTCATGCAGGACAGGGGCAGCATGGAGGTGCTGAGCGGACCCTGGGCTGATTTGGCTCTGCTCCTTCGACAGATCATCTCGCAGATGGACAGAAAGACGGACGGCTTTCCTCCTCTCTGGCTGTTTGGCCTGCTGCTGTTCTTGTCTGTCTGTCTGCTGCTGCTGCAACTGATTATCTACCTCAGCTGGAAACTCAGACAGGGTAGGCATGTCATTAACTTTACATGTCTAGCCCATGTCCGCACGTACTTGCTATATGTTATATTTATGGTGTTGTGTAGCTAAATGGATA
>CAKAOH010021878.1:0-54763 GCA_916701665.1 Sebastiscus tertius | reverse complement strand
TACTGTGATTTTTTTTTTACTTTTTTCGATATACTATATTATGACTTTTTTTTTCGCAATACTATACTATGACTTTTTCATCCCTTGTTTTGACATACTATCCCATGACTTTTTCCAACATACTATCCTATGATTTTTTAATCACTTTTTTCAACATAAAATAGTACGATTTCTTTTCGACATACCTTACTATGATTTTTTTCGACATACTATACTATGACTTTTTTAAACTTTTTCGACATACCTTACTATGACTTTTTTTTCTTTTTTCAACATATTATACTATGACTTTTCTTTACATAATATACTATGAATTTTTATGACTTTATAGACTCCAGTTTCAAATGCTCTACTTTTAATCTCTCCTTTTCCAATGATACCTCAGCCATCATTCTCTCATGCTCCAACTCAAACTGTACTCTTTCCTTTCCTTTTCTATTTTTGCTTTTTCCTTTTGTAGTTGCATATACTGCTCGATTGACAAAGTCCCACCAAAACGTTCTGAACCTGGTGGAGTCACTGGAGCCTGAACTACTTCCAAAAGCTTGGCAGGTACTGTAACAATCCCCCTTAGCTCAGCCTTTTTTGGGTACCTTTTCAGTTTGTGACCAACACAAATGTGCTGCCAAAACAACCAAGTCTGCTTTTGCAAACTGAATTCAAGTACTACAACTGGGCCTTTTTTAGAAACTCAGAGACTAAAGCATCACTGTGCTCAGTGTCCATGTTTAACACTGTCACACTGACTACAAGATTGGAGATAAATACTTTAGGTACATCCACAAAAAACAAATGAAGTCAGTCTGAGTTAAAGCATACACAACCACAGGGATATTGAGCGAGTTATTATGGAGTTTCCCCTCCTAACTGCCGAGCCAAAACTGACTAACTGCACCTTAGTCTTTATGTGCGTACCAGCGGTGGGTATTTATGCACCCACAAACCGTCTGTACTGGGGAATACAAACTGTCCCAGCCGATACTTCGGGGTGCTCCCGAGCCATGTAGGAAGAGGCTCTAACCACACGGACAACACACAAAAATAACAAACAGCAATGAAAACATCAAACCAGCAATTCCTCCTTGTGAGATAACTGCTGCTACATCCTATCTCGGAGACCAAATGAAAGCTTCAGCCAGAAAGCAAACAAACATAGTGCAGCTAACCCACTACAATCATCCCACAATCATGTAGTCATCTCCAAAGTGCTTTTTTCAACAGCTTTTTGGCCTCCGCATATCCTCTGTCAGATTGCATGTACTGGCAACTGCGCACCAGCTCCCTTGGTTAACCAGTGGTGAACTGTTCCAGAAAGTAAAGTCTGTCTTAACTGTTCTGTGTTCTGTCCTCAATACCATGTTCAAATGCTCTCATGAAGAACTGATAAGTATAGTAGTACTGATAGGTATACTGAGTGGTAATAACAAAGACAGGCTCTGCTGTTTTACAAGAGCTTCTGTAATCATGTTCTGTTTTTTGCATGATGTTTGCTAAAAAGAAGATGTTTGGTTATATTGAGGCCTCCTTGAATCGTATGATCAAGGTTGGATGCTACTTTTAAGCCTGGAGAAAAGTACCAGCTTGAATGTCATCACACAGCGGTGGAACAGAAGGAGTGATGTGTGGCGTAATTTCTTTGTCGGCATCAGTAGTAACCTCTGCCGTAGGATTGAACTTTGTTATCTTTGTACGCATTAACCTAGGGGTCAGCAACCTTTACTATCAAAAGAGCCATTTTAGGCAAAGAAAAAAATATCTGTCTGGAGCCACAAAACATTTGAGCATTGTGATGAAGGTAACACAGTTTATAGTCTAAGTATATAGTATATAAGTCTAATGCAGTGAGGGCCAAAGTGTAAATGTACGACGGAGCATTAGGGCCATTGAGGGAAAAAAATCTGAGATTTCCAGAATAAAGTCATAATATTACGAGAAAAAAGTAGTAACATTACGAAAATAAAGTCATAACTTAGCGAGAAAAAAAGTAGTAACATTATGAGAATAAAGTCATAAGTTTACTAGAAAAAAAGTTGTAATAGTATGAGAATAAAGTCATAGCTTAACGAGAGAAAAAGAAAAATAACACGTAAAATTACTACTTTATTATATTTTGACTTTATTCTCATAATATTACAACTTTTTTCACGTAAACTTATGACTTTATTCTAGTAATATTATGACTTTATTCTCGAAATCTCAGATATATTTTTTTTCCCTCAATGTGGCCCTGATACTCCGTTGTACCGTCGTACCATAGACCTACAACAATGATAAATTAAAATTAAAATCCACACGGAGCCAGTGGACAGGGGCTAAAGAGCTGCATGTGGCTCTGGAGCCACAGGTTGCAGACCCCTGCTCTAACCAGCCGACATTAATTGGCTAATAATCACTCAAATGATAACTGAAAAGCACACTTTCTATAACCACAAATTAATATATTGACGGTATCAAACAAAATGTTACTATTATTAACAAATTAAAGTAAGCATTTGTCAGCTCCAACAGGTTTGGTGTGACAAAAAGTCATATACACTATAGTATATAAGCTACAGTATGTCAAAGAAAGCTGACACACACACATTCTTTACATTCTGCACAGTGCCCTCGTTGGTGCCTTGAGTGAAATTGATGAGGAAGAGAAATGTTAAACTAAACTGCCAAACTGTAGCACAGAGACTTCCATAATGTTCCTGCGCTTGGATGGATTCATATGAAACACACTGCTCTCCATAGGCAAAGGAAAAGTAATTCATTCATAATCTAAATTCACTGAAATAAATGTATGTGCAATCCGCAGCATTCTGTTTGCCCAAAGCTCACCCAGTTGAGTTGTGAAGTATTTGGAATTGCAGCTTTCTCATGTCTTCCCTATACTGTAATTCACCATTTGTATTCATCCACCTAACCTGCATTCAATTGCCTGAGGCGTGACTGGATAATAAACCGTACAGGTATTGATGTAAACAGCAAAATGTCAATCACTTGCAACTCTCAAGATATAGTCACCTTATTTTTATATTTGATTATGTTTATGTGTCTGTCTCCTGTGTCCTCTCTCGTTCTTTTATTTTCCCTCCATGTCCCTCCCACCATTAGCTGTACTCAACCAGCACACAAACACACACACACTGAAACACTGAAACACACATCCCCTCTGCCTTTCCTACCCCCCGCACTGATTCTGCAGTTGTGTTTTTAAATGACTATCTATTAAAATGTCATTATAAGAAATGGGGAGTGATGTTGTCCCTGGCAGGAGTTTATTGGAGAGTAAATGTATGCTCTCACACATGGAACACCTCATTAACCCAGTAGATATTTACAGCCCTGCAGCACAGAGGCATGGGCAGGGATTGAGGCCTTGGCATCCTCTTAATAGTGTGTCAGCTGATGAGACTAACTCTTCTCCTATTCTCCTATCCTGCACTTTTAATGGGACCTATATACTCTACCCCTAGTGACCTTTATTGATCCCTGCAGGGTGGTTAACTTTTGCTAAAAACCCCTAGAAACGGGAAGACAAACTGCTATAGAAGAGCAACGCTGGGGCTGGTAGGGATGGATGGTGTTGCTTAAGGGCACTTCAGAGTTGTTCACTGACTGGCACAGGCTTCTATAGTCACTGACTGAAACAAAGCTGCAGGTACATCTGGGATAGGCTACATCACTTTGCTGACTAACAAGAACAAATAGGTACAAACTAAAAAGATATATTTTCCAAGTAGTATTTTTTTTTTCTTTACAGTTTATTTTAATTGATGGATTAATTAATCAATTAATGTTTATTTCTGATTTATGACAAGAACAACTTGACGCAGAGTGCTGAGCTGCATCTCAAATTAATCTTTAGGTTCCCAGCTTTCAGATGATGTACAGCACTTATATGTGACATATACAATTGACCTGCTATCTCCCCCTAAAGATCACATGTCCCCCCCCCTCAAAAAAAGACAATAACGGGTCTATTGTGGGTCTCAGAGGGTTAACAACAGAAGGGATCAGTATCTTTAGGGCAGTGAATCCAACAAAACTGCCATAAAAAGCAAAGAAAATGCCCCATGCCTCGTCCTCCTCGTCCTCCTCGTCCTCCTCCTCCTATGTGTGTGGGGCAGGAGGGGATTATAAATTCATCACATCTTATTAGAACATGTTCTTTCATTGATGCAGCTGTCAAGTTGGCCGGTTATTGTATCCACTTTGAATTATCTAGGCATTGAAAATGTTGATATACCGCCCAGGGCTGGTGATCACAATGAGAAGCTCTTGCAGCAGGAGACTTATTGGATCTACTCCCTTAACACCTTGTCCCCTCATGGTTTAAATGAGGGCTTTGATATTAAACCCTTCTTGTAGACTTATCCTTATGGCCTATAGATTCGTTTTTAGTGCCTCATATAATCCTAGCCTAGGCATATTGCATTTTTTATTTTTTTCTGATTCCCCCCTAGGATCTACATTATGGCATAAAAAAATCATCTTCATATAAGAAATATTTGTGATATTACACATAAAGTTGTTGATAGTAATATATATTTGACACATTATTTATGCTTTTAAAGACTCTTGTTGCCCCCTAATGTCTCGTTAACCCTGGGGCATCCACCTTATTACTAAAATGTGAGTGTTCGATCATTTTATTGTATCTTTTGTGAACCATAAATTGTAAGTTTATGCAATACACTAGATATCATATTGTAATTTTATTGATATTAGCATTTTGAACAATCCTTTTAAAAAATATACCTTAGGTATATATGAACGTGATTAGATGATTATGATGTCACTGGTCATTTTGCTACATATTTATATATCCCTCGTATCCTTCTCGTGGATATTTGAGGATGACCTGTAGTTGGTCAAAATGTCAATAATGAAATTAAATGAAATTAAAGTTGTATTGAAATGTTGGCTTTTTTTGTACAGTATGCTGACATGATACACATGGGGGTAAATGTTGTATGACAGGGAAAGTAAAATATTTCTGTGATACCCAAGTTGCTGAGCAGACATTGTGGAAAATATATCACTTTCATTTGTCATATTTTCAGCTAAATTAATTTTAAAGATTCTCTGTCTATCCAATACATGGATATGAGTAATAATTTACAGAGTAGAACAAGAGAACCACACTTTGCACATGTGTAATTGAAGGATTGCAGAATAGAAAATCACTATGTAGCGTGTTTTTTTTGCTAATAAATTAAAATACTGCTTGGGAAACCGTTTTTTTTTTTCTTCTGTTGAACATTACGCAGATGACAGTTTTACAAATCGACCACCTCACTATCCTAGAATACAAAATGAATGAGAATAATCATTTGAATTAGGTGCATTAATTCAAATTCCAGACACACTTTCGACTCATTGGACAAATAATCATTAAGCATGCTACATTTCACCAAGTATTACAATTTGATGGGATACATTAAACAAAGTGCCTTATCTCAACTTAATGTTTTTTTTCCCCTGCGTTTACTTCAGCTGAGCACAACACTGTTCATTAAAGTGTCCGTTACTCCAGTTTACAGCGTGTTTTGTCATTTGGATTGTGGGGTAGGAAGCAGAATACTACCTGTCGCCAATGGATCAAGTGCTAAAACCTCTGCGGTATAGTGTTTTTCGAGACATTTCAGCTCTTTTCCTGGCTGAATCCATCACCTTTTTGAAAGACGGATGGCAGTGCTACCAGCCCCTCTGAAAATTCCTAACCATTCTTTCCACCTCTCAAAGTGTTAGTGTGAAGTCTCTCCGAGTTCCCTGTCTACTCACCTCGGGTTCTTTCCGAGCAACTGGAGATAACATTATTGAATATAAAGCACCTGGGACCGGCTCCTCGCCCTGCCAAGATCAATTTCAAGTCAGAGGCTGTAAAAAAGTGGCGGAAAACTCTCTGAAATGAAACTGTGAAATATCATCCCATCCTGAAAAAACACCTGCAAATAGAAGGGGTTCCTGCTGAAAAGTCTGGCAGAATAGGATTCATTTACAAAGTTATTAGAGGTTGAATTAACAAAAGTTAGTTTGTGTAAATTACTTTTCTGTGTTGAGCATTGAATAACTTACTTTCTGCTAGATAAGGTCTCTAAATTCCCATTTCTGAATGTGATCATAACACCGTGTAAACAAAAACACCTCAGCAGAAAGTTTCGTTTCCTCTAGCACAAAACGGTGCCAGAGGAAAAACTAATCAGACTGTTCGCTCAAAAAGGTGGATTGTGCAAGGCATTTCGCGTGTAATAAGAACGCCTTTCTTGCTTTTGGCATGTTAGTGACTTTTACGTTGTTTCTGTACGCATTTTACTTAGTTTACGTACTTATTTTAAGCCCAACCATGACGTTTTTCCTAAACCTAAGAGAGTGGTTTTGTTGCCTCAACCTAAACTGCGGACGTTACCGTAGTTTTGTTGCGTGGTGTAGAAATGACACGCAGAAAGGCTTAAATGCATACTCATGACACGCATAATGTGGTATTTATATGCCTTCCTGTGAGTCCGGGTTGGCGTGTGTGTGAAGTGAATGCGTGCACATTCTGAAGTGTGTTTCAGCTCCCAAAAGATGACCATGTCTCACCTGAGTGTCATAGTTTCCTTTTTGTGATTTAAAATGCACGTTTTTATACTCTCCTGTCTCAGTTATTCACACTAATTTCAACGAAAAGCTTCTCTGTTAAAATGAGTGTCCGGGCTCTCAAGCTGCCTTGCACTGCTCCATGTAAATAGCTCATGATTGCATCTCGCCGAGCCGTGTCGCACATTCGTAAAATTCATTCGGCACAAAAGTATTGTTTTTTCCTGCGCTTTCAACTTGGTTTCAGAAGGACAGGAAAGGGAACACACTCCAAGTACGGTTCTTTTGTCCATCCAGGCTTACCATGAATAGATCTCATCATGTTTTCATGGAAATCCAACTATCATGTTGAGGGAAATTTTCATCTAAATGCAGTGTGGCAATTTAAAAATCCCAACTGACAGATAGCTGCCAAAATAAGCCCAGAGGAGGATTGCAAAAAGTGAAATGGAGAGATGTGACCTATCTTGGACTGGTTTGCATCCCAAGGCTGCTGAAAGCTATGAAAACTATTATTTACTGTGAAGATGGAGCAAAAAACTCAAAGCCAGAAATAAAACATATTCATATTTATCTGGCAACTAGAGAAATTCATTTGTTGTATAATGCCTCACAAGGTTAATGTTCAATATGAGAAACTAAATTTATTAGTAGTTTTTAATGACATCATTAAAAAAAAAAAGTTTTAAGTACACAAAATGAGCGACTCATGTCATGGATTTATGTATTAAGCCTCATTTTGTGTTCACTTGACAATGCATGGAGGATTTAAGCCATGAGCCCTTTACCTTCTCCTTGACAGACTGACTCTGTCTGGAGACCTAAAAATGCTTGGTGATAATTTTAAGAGGATGGGGAATAAAACATCTGAACTTGCTCTGACCTGAAAATCTCATTAAAAAAAATAAAAAAAACTCTGTATAACTATAAAATATTCAGCTCATGTTGTACAGCTTATAGCCTTAAAAAAAAAAAAAAAAAAAAAAAAAATTGCCGACAATAATCCAATCAATCCAAAGGAGTCATTTTTAATAGCTTAATCGTTGGCTGCATATCCACGTATAGGCTTAACCACATGGCTGGATTGATCCTTTATTAGAGCTGATTTCGCTTCCAGGGCGAGGCAGATGATTGAACCTTGCAGTTTGAGGCTCCTCTGGTATTCAAAAGTGAGGCTCGGTTAACTGACATTGACAAGGCGAAGCCGGAGCAGATGAACCTCATCGACTCCTGGAAGCATCGCTGATCACAGCCGTGACAGCATTGGGGTGGGAGGAAGAAGACTGACACCAGAACAGGAGATATGGAGGTACATGTCAGAGCTGATATAGTATCCCTTGAAACAGGTCTGGCTACCACTGTCCAGAATTGATGATATCTTGGAAGACTATATAGAAGCCTATACAGTGATCCATGACAGAGAAGAAAGGGGCTTTTTTTTTTTCATTCAAAGTCAAAGGCAAAAAAAAAAAATGCTCTGAACATAAGGCTCTTTACCAGTTGAGATATTTCAACACTAGATGGCAGTTTGACACAGAGAAGTATTGTTATCTGCAAGCCTTGTGGCAAATTGTATTTAGCAACAATCACTGTAATAGCTGTTGTTTGGTGATGCTGATTGAAGCCGTGTTTACTTCCTTCCAGATTATCTGATTGCCCCAAGTCTCATTTGATCCTCAGGTCTCTAAATGGAATATTTAGCTCAGTGTATGTGTGTGTGTGTGTGTGTGTGTGTGTGTGTGTGTGTGTGTAACACCTTTAAATTCCAAAGGTTGTGATAACGTTTTAGGTTTCATGTGAAAAGAAATCAGTCAGAAATGCTATCCATTAATCCTCACCTATTCCTTTATTGCTTTTCTTAGAAACAGGAAAAAAAAACATATTTGAAGTTTAATTTTGGAGGTTCACAGCCCTCACAATCACACTCTGACTTTATACTTAAGTTGCCACAATACTAGAATTTCAAACTTCGATACAATACTATTATAAAAAAAAAGATATATTTGATACCTTTTTTGATACCATGGCAAAAAAAAAAAAAAAAAAAAGTACACAAAATAGGATGTGCATTTTTTTAAGTACCTTCTTCCAAAACAGTGATGAAGAACACCAGGAGTGAGTTCTGAGTCGCTTTGGCTCATTTTTCCGAAACAATCTTAACATTCTCTAAACTGTAAGTATAATTGTCACGTCTGTTTCATGGGGCATCATAATTGCATGTTTGTAAAAGGTAGTAACTGAAGGTAAAACCTGAAGGAGGCAGCAGTGCAACACAAAGGACGCCAGTTGCCGTAAAGCCACGAAGAAGAAGAAGATATTTTAGCAGGTAGCGAGCCGCGGTGAAATGTTGTGATCGTCATTTCCGGTAAGTGCGCCGCAGAGTATTCGATTTGAGACGACCCTACCCCATTGAATTTCACGCACTACTCAATTAAGTACAGAGTGCACACAGTGCACTGCATTGAAGTGTACTTCTGGAAGTACGTGGATTGGAACACACTCCTGGAGTCCACCTGTACTCAAGCTGAAATAGTTAAACCTCTAGAGGTGTAAAGACACGATCTTCATGGGGTGTTAAAGGCAGGGTCATTGATCCTGAAAACTAGCAAGAGTACACTAGATTTTTAAAAATCATCCAACCGAAAAACCAAGCCAAGTGTTGCCAACTCTTTTCCAATGAAAGTAGCCAGCAGCACTATAACTCCAAAAGTCCATAAATCTAGTGAGAAAGTCATCAAGTCATTACATTCGGGCCAAATAAAATACATTAGATTTATTGATTGCTGTCGAGATGTAATGAGAATTTCAACTAATTGAACAAAAAAATAAATTCTAAAATCTTTAACAACCCTATCTTTAATGTAAGTTACTCATTAAGTTCTTAGGCATGTGAGAAAAGAGATACCATGCATTACTCTGACACACGTTAGGAGAAAGGACTGAAGTAACGCAACTCCATGATTATAAAAAAGAGATGCATTGATATTTAAAACATATAAAAGGTAGATTTACTAAAAAAAAAAAAAAAAAAAAAGTAAATAACAAAGGCATTATTGCAGTTTCAAGCTTTCAGTTTCACTTTAAAATCACGATAAGGAGCAGGTAGAGGTGTCAGAAAACATCAGCTAATGAATAACAGGTGTGCCAGCTGATTGCTTAGTTGAATCATCCAGTGACATCATCAGCCTAATTAACAAGTGAGCACTCAGCAGGCACACCTGGTATACTTATTAGCTGTTGATTCCAAAAAACTGCTGCTATTTTGAACTAACTTGGTATTTTTTTTTCTGTTGCTCCATTTCAGGCTCATGTACGAGAGCAGTTAGCAGAGACCATGGTTGGATTAACCTGTTCGAAAAATCCTCTTGGGCTGCTATTGACCGTCTCACCTCATGCCCACTGTGCATTGTCTGGTTTTATTAAGAGCAGACTAAAAGTGGTAGCTTCATTGTTTTTCCAACATCCCCAGAAAGAAACTATAGTGCTCCTCCTTTAAAACTAGATTTAGACCCACAGGACCACCAGACTATATGTCAAAATTTGCTAAAAGACCTCAGTTGATGTTGTACTTCAGTGTATCCTCATACAACAGTTTGTATGATATCTCACGATAAGATCTTCTCATTTTTTTCCCACATTCTCCTACGAATGTCCAGCAACACGAGCAATCAGTGCGCCTGCGTAAAAACCCTGCAGTGCAGAACCGGTTTAGGCAACAAGACTGCTTGGATAGGTTTAGGCAAACATTATGTTTTGGGTTTAAATGTGTTGGTTACGTAACTTAGGCAGGTGGCGACTACATAAGTTATGTAATAAAAGTAAGTAAATGTTGACTTTCAGTTTCACACTGTTACTGTTTTTAATGTGCAGATGTAATGATAATCTGTCACGGTAATGACATGCTTTTTGGCTGTAATCTATGGTGGCTGAGAAGGGTCGAACAAATGCAAAAGTTACAATGAAATTGCAAAAGCCACAAATGTAAAAAGCCACAACACATAATGCCAAAGACACAACAAAAACCAAAACGCAAATGCAAAAGAGGCAACGTGAATGCACTTAATGCATTTATCCGTGATTCTTTCGACCCCATCTCAGCCACCTTAGTAACCATTACTGAATGCAGAACATATTCACTACTCCTGGTGTACTCTAACCCACTGACACGATTATCCAACAGACCCTACATAATAATGGTTAAAAGCTACAGTGCGAGGTCTTCGGGCTGAGCTGGAACCTGAAAATTAAAAACACTTCGAGAACAGCATGATTTTTAATATACCCTTATTGTAAACTCAGAGAGGTTTGATAATGGAAACCGTAATGGCACATCACGATGAAAACCCTGGAGGGACAGCGGTGCCTGAACAACATAACAAAGAATTGATTTGCCTTAGTCTACTAGCACTCGTGTGGATGTATTTCATTAGTAGGGAAATTGCTTACAATTCCAAATATTATGAGTTTTAGGCCCTCACAGAAATGACAGTGCTCGCAGAGAATTTGCCTGTGTTCCAGTCAACAAGTCCAGATATGAGCTTTCATTTGTGCCTATTCAAAATCAGCACAGGAGTAAATGAAAAGTAAATGGTTTGTTGGAAAAGAAAATAGCTTATTATGAAGAGGTGCACTTGTTATGCAGATCATGATGCAGATAATACACTTTAACCTCGCAACACAGAACAGTATTGCCTGTACCTCTTGTTCTCATCGCTTAAGAATACCTTAAACAGTGTCCATCTCTGATAAAGACTGTTGGCTCAACATCTTGTGCATATAGCGTCAATGCCCTGTTTTATTTTTGTCCACTGTTAATCTGTTAACTGATTCTTCTCTGTCCTCTTCCTATCCTTGGCATTTCCTCTCAGTCTTGGAGATATTTATATGCAATTTCTTGAAAAGCGGATGCTGTGTAGGTGTAACTCTGGCACATGCACCTTCGATCATTAACTCTACTCCACCAGCATTTTTTTTTTTTAGAAAAGCCAACAACTTCTTTTTACAAAGAAAAAATACCTCCTCAGATAAGCTGCCCTCAGAGAAATATACAGTCTGATACCCATAAGAGAATCTCGGTAATACTTTAAGGCTGAGAGATATTTGATGCGGTAACAAGCGAATACAAAAAAAAATCACATCGGATTTACACTCCTTGACGTCTCCACCTGCCATGCAGTCTTCTTCTTCCCCTCAGGTCTCAGAGTGATCATAGCCTACTGATAGTGTTCACTTTAAGCTGTCACATCTCATTTCTGCAACTATTATTATCCCTTTGTCTCTTATTTTCGTCTGTGGTTGCTCATCTTACATTTGTTTTGCTCTCAGCTGTTTCCTGCCGCCACGCTCAGTGTGCACATCAAGATGATCACATTTTCTCTTCATTTTGCCTTTTTACTCCTTGTACAGAGAAAATGAGACCATCAGAGAGAGAGAGAGAGAGAGAGAGAGAGAGAGAGAGAGAGAGAGAGAGGAAGAAAAACAAAACACAGTGGAGAGTAAAGCACATGGTATGTGACCTTAAAGCAGATCATTTGCAGCTGTGGCTCGAGGTATAGTGGATGAAGGAGGCAGGATATGTTTCTGTACCTGTTGGTGGCAGTGTTGATGCTTACAAATCTGTGAGGAGTTGTACTTCGGTGAACCCTAACACACACATGTCCCCACTGATAAATGATAAGGACAACAGTGCAGCTCAAGGCCGAATGGGGGCTTTAAGCAGAATTTGATTTGGTGGTTTGGGAACCTTTTTATTTCATGGTGGTGAATCCACAATTCACAAAATCGATTTGTCACTGTGATATACAATAAAATATGTAGCAAGTAATGTTATGTTGTGTTTTAGGAGAATACGAAATACCTAATGTAAGTTTTGCTGATCAAATAAGAGAGATTCAATGCAAGCACACACACTACACAATCTTACAATATCTCCTTCACCATTTTTCACACAGTGTGGTGGACTGACCATCTGGACATCCAGTCACAGTGTGGGTCTGCAGCAAGTCTCGCAACAATGATAAGAACAGATTAAAAAAAAAACAAGTCCTGTGCTGTTCATTCCTGCTCTAGACTATCAGGTTAGCTCCAGGTGAGTGTGGAGAAGAGCTGTAAAAACATCTCGACTCATCTTGAGTCTGCCTTTCTCTCTCTGCCAGCTTCACTTTCTGCTTCTCATACTTCAAAGTGATGCTGATGGACTGATTGTGTTGTGTATTTTATGACAGTCAGTCATGCAAATGTATGCTGCCTTTTTCAAACTCTTTGGAAATAACTGAATTACGAGCTAAAATGCACAATGGGCATACACAAAAGGGTAAATATGGGGGCAGCCAGGAATTTATTGAAGGAGTCCTATTATGCTTTTGTGCTGGTTCCTTTTCCTTTAGTGTGTTATTTAGTTTTTTTGTGCACGTAAAAGGTCTCCAAAGTTACAAAGCCCAAAGTCCACACCAAAGGCAGTTACTCTTCCCCACAGAAACACTGCTCCTGAACTGCCTTGCTTGAAGTCCTGCCTTTTCTTCCGTAACGTGGTGATGTCACCAAGTAACACATTTGCATAACGGCTAATTTGGCACACCCTCAAACAACGCTAGCAAAGATGGAGCAGAGTCCGAAGAGTTTGGTTCGGTTGACCAATCACAACACTGTGCCAGCTAGACAATCAGAGCAGACTGGACTTTTCAGGAGTGGGAAGGGCGGGAGCTCAAACAGAGCATTTCGGATAGAGGGTGAAAAGTGGTGCTGCAGCACAGCCAGTATGAGAAAAGTAAAGCATTTTTTTGAACATTAAAGCATGTAAACATGCTCTAGTAGAAACACAAAATACAAGTATACACCATCAGCGAAATTAATTCTGGTTCACAGGAAAAATGTCGATCCTTTCAATAGTTAATTAGCAGAAAATGTCAACCTCATGTTGGCACAAGAGGAAAAAATTAGGCGATCACCAAAATCAGTGAGAGTCATCCTCATGGGACCATGAATGTGTGTACCAAATTTCAAAACAATCCATTTCATAGTTTTTGAGATATTTCAGTTTGGACCAAAGTGCTGGACAGACCGGCACCTTTGTTGTTGGTCTTTATAAAAGGTTTCACCTGTCGACTGTTATAAGTGGTCATAATCCACCTCGCACCAAAGGTGACATTCAAAGGAGGAGAACTGGGACGAAGCCAATAACATAGCAATAACATTAGGAAGACGGGTAATGTAGAAGCAAAAATAAAAGGAGTCATAAATACAGTATCCAGGAGCCTGTTGATAAGAATCACTCATCCTTTAATGCATTTTTAACACCTGGTTAGACCCATTCAATTTATTTTTGCACTCACACAAATACCAAACATTCTGCAGGACGAATTTGCAAAGAACATTATTTCCAAAAGATGACAGATGCCTCAGGAGCTCATCTTTGGGAAACACAGAGCACATCACAGGATTTTTCCTTTGATGATAGACAGAACTTGTATTAAAAGTCATTAGAAGAAGCAACAGTTTAGGGCAACACAAAGCAAACCGCCATTACCGTCTCGTTTAATGGCCTGAAGCTGTTTACCGACTGAAGAGCAAATAGAATTAATAAAGCATCTTGTGCGTCATCCAACTCTAAACCGGTAAGTAAACACAATTTGAATGCAAATTCCTTGGCTGGTGACTACCACTCAGCAATAACTATCCCATTAAGTTTGGTACACAGATGAAAAGAGGCTTTACTTTGTATGCATTGGTGCTCTGATTCATCATAATTTTAGTTTTCTTTTGTATGTTTCTATCTTTGTGTGTTCTTCTGCTTCATGTATTGAACAGGTGCTTTAAAGGCAAGGCTTAAAACATCAGTACAACAGGAAATCAGACTTCAAAGCGAGCTGGCTGCCTTTCAATTGCATGTCTGGATCCAAGTCTTCAACTCAGACATTTAAATGAGCTGGCAGAAACCAAGCCCATATACACACACACTATTGTGCCTACTGTATTTATATGGCTCAGTGCACACACACAGACATATTCACTGAAGACAACAACCACACACATCCTGTTTATTGTATTTTCTTTTGTCATTAGTGAAGAAGCAAGAGTTGATTTGCAATAGCAAACTGATACTAATAAAGCAGTCAAGCCAATTAGCTGACTGTTTTGATTACATTCTTTTAATGAACATCTCTGTCCGGCCGATCTGTTTATGCAACTCTTATATTGGCTTTAATGAGCTATGAATAGACACTTGTGAAATGAATTCCAGTGCACAGAGAGTCTCTCAGGCTGAATGACGTGAAATACATTTATTTTGAAACCAAAGTCTGCAGAGGATAGTCTGGAAGACAGACTCAAAACAATGCGGTTCAAACCCCACAAACGTACACACAGAATATGTAACTGTGACAGGAAATGACTAAATAATCCCACTGCAGAATCAGCTGAGGGATTCGTATGCAACTAATGATTGAGAAAAAGCTACTAATGCAATATTATGCAATTGTAATGATTTGACAAGTTGAATTGATCTGCAGATAGACAGCGTTCCACCTGTTGCGCCCAGGGAGTCTTTCAGACTTAATGACATGGAACATTATTAATACAGAGGTGGTGTGTGCAGACAACTGTATCAGACAGCTAACAAAGGATTCATCTAACTCGGGCTTGACTTGCACTTCATTGTAATTGTGACATCCAAGGAGAGCTATTAAGCAGACAGGTGGTTCAGATACACACGTGTTCATATTTGTATATATTCAAGAGCTCCTTGTAAGATACGTTTAAGCAACACTGTGCTAAAGTGCTTTTGGTAAGAAGAAAGATAAATTGGACCCTGCGGAGGAAGTTTTCAGGCGTTAAATGAACACCACGTTAAATGAGCCGCACTAGCATTGATTTGGAGTCATGTGTCTGGACGTCTGGTGAATTTATGTCCAGTATTTACTATGACTAATATCTGTCTCTTTAACTGCTAATTGCTCCACGGTGTTCACCAGCCAGGAGCTTACTTACCGTTAACCGTATGGTCCTGGCAACCCGGTCTCACGGGAAGGCGTATAAATAGCCAACACAGTCTCACAGCAGTTTGTGAAATAGTCATGAAATTGAATCTGTTTGATTTGTGCACATAGACATGAATTTCCCCCTTTTTTCCCCGTGACGCTCAGCTTGACTTTCAACAGCACGTGATGCATGTGTCAATTTCCGCTCCAGTCTTTTCAAACTAAAACTACTTAGTTAGGTTTAGGGATAGATCAACTTGGTTAGGCTTAGGCAACAAAACTACTTAGTTAGGTTTAGGAAAAGATCAACTTAGTTAGGGTTAGGCAACAAAACTACTTAGTTAGGTTTAAGAAAAGATCGAGTTTGTTAGGCTTTGGCAACAAAACTACTTAGTTTGGTTTAGGAAAAGATCAACTTAGTTAGGCTTAGGCAACAAAACCTTTTAGTTAAGTTTAGGAAAAGATCAACGAGTTAGGTTTAAGCAACAAAACTATTGAGTTAGGTTTAGGAAAAGATGTGGTTTGGGTTAACTCTGGAAGTGCCGTAACATATGGAAATTGCTTGGCAAATCAACTTTGATTTGTGGTTTCACACAGGACACAAACACCGGTGTCCTCGGCGAAAGTTCTGTGTTTTTTGACCCACCCATCCACCCCTACATCCTCCCGTTCGCCGCTCTTCATACTTCGCGGCTCACAATAACATGGATTACATACGAATTGAATTTGTGCTGACCATCACAAGTAAAAATGTGAAATTTGTGTCTATGTACACGAATCAATACATTAAATGATGTGACTATGTCACGAACTGCTGTGTGACTGGGCTGATTATAGGTATATGCTGTATGCATTGGCATATACTGTATGTAGATACAGAAAATGAGTTGAATTGATCAGATAACAAGTTGACTGTATCATAAATCCATTTAATATGTCCACTTGCTTTTGTTCTTTTAATCTGTCAGGTTAGTGTGGCAGTCCATTGCAGGATTCAAGCTGAAATACCTGCAAAGGGTTTATAGTGCAGTCATGTTTTGCATTACTATTCCTGTCGCCATGGCGATGGGACAGGTTCGAGATCCGGGCCTTGTTCGGTGTCATACTTTGACTATAGCATCATCACCGTGCTCCCTCTGGAAGTGTTTTCTCTCTGTGCTTATGTCAAGTACACATGGCAAAATCCTCCTCTTCCTCTTCCTTCCTTCTTGTTCCCCCTCTGGGTGTATATACTCTGTCATGTCTTTTGTTTTCACGTGTACCCACAGTAGCCTACATGAGGTTTGGGTTGCATGGCTTCAACTTATCCGAGTGAAATAAGCTTCACTTCAAAATCAGTGTCCAAGTTGAGCCCCTTAGAAAACTCCATAACAGAGAAAGGGCTTCTGCACCTGCTGCATATATTCATTTTTTGAGTAGCAAAACAACAAGACAATAAAACAGTATCTGTTTTCCTTGAGAGGGGTGTCTCTTGGTGACATGCAAGGAAATTACAAGTTTCCTTATTTTGAGACTGAAGTAAAGCCAGAGGAATAGGAAACAAGAACACACCATACAAATGACAAAACAATTGTAATTTTACATGGTCGTTTTTTAGGAGCCATAGTCCAAATGTAGCCACACTACCCTATTGAGTTATTTAAGGACAATAGTGCAGAAGAAGTGAATCAGCCCCACTTGTCTTTTTAAGAGCCCTACATCTCTTTAATTTTTTTTTTATTTTCCAATTTACAGCACAGTAATGCTGCTTCCATTGGGGTTACCTCTGAAATAGTAGGACACAGATCATTTGCAGGGAAATCTTGGCAGGAAATCATTTGCAGCTCTGAAAAATAAAATAGGGAAAACTTTTTTTTGTCCGTAGGGAGGTAAAATATGTATAAGAAGTTAATATAGAGAGCCTTGTGATTCATATTTAATATACTGTTGCATTTCTTTATGCTTAGTGCAATAATACTGCATAACTGTGGTGGTTAGAGATTTCATGAAGCAAATAGAAAGTAACAGGTTCAAAGCTTTTCCAGAGTTGACGAGGTGTTTCCGATCTAGACCTCCTCTGTGGCCGCTGATATTGACTGACACTGTATAATAGCTTACACAAATTCGTAATCACACCGCATGGAAAGTCGCAACCTAGGTGGTCTCACAGACATTTGCATGTTTGACAGATTGATAGCAGGCTAAACAGGCTTTTGTATTTTCTTTGATATTCTTGGCTGGCTCTCCGCTTGATGCAGACTACCCACCTTCATCAGCCCCGCAGGAAACAATACGCTATGAGCAGTGACAACAGCGATCCAATCCACACCGCTGTTATTCTCGGGGAGCATAATCACAGAGTGTGAACTCTATTTTTCATGAAAGTTCCTTTCTGCCTGACTTTTCCATTCTCTGTCTGTCTTTCTCTCCCTCACACACACAGAGAAGAACTGTTAGTCGCCTCCTTTCTCTGCATCAATACCTGTATTGTTGGCTCCATGCAGGTCAGGAAAAAGGAATGGAAAGGCTGTGAAATGCAATAAAACTGGATGTCTGAATGATAGGGAGGGTTGAGGCAGTATGAAGAAGAGAGATGTGCGGAGGGAAGAAGAAATGAAGGGGTGGGAAATCAAAAAAATTAACAGCAAGATTGTCTATCCATGTGCTAAATGCTCACTGAGTATAACTATCTTCTTCTGTACATTATAATGAAGTTGTGTATGCGACAGGGAGCATTTAAAGTTCACCAGGGCAGGCAGACTACTGTGATATAAAGTGTGCCCGGCTGTATTAAGTTGATTTCAGTATTGCTTTAAAGGATCATTAAGCATTTTTTTGAGGGCAAAACTGAATAGATGTATTAAAACATTATTAAAAGTGTTCAATAATTTATACTCAAAGTAGGCAATGTTTTCAATATTATCTATTGTGGGTATTTATCCCACAGATCTAATAAAATCAAGTATGAAATATCAAACAAAAACATAATGTTGTATATATGATTCAATGAAACCAACTAAAAATATATATGTTGGTCTACTGATTTAATCGGATAATGAGAAGGAATACCAAAGGCAAGTCCATAATATATGGGCAAGACTGCATTTATATACCTCCAGGTATGCAGTCACATAAAGTGTCACCTTTAAGTACAATGTGTTCATAAACAGAAATTGAGTAGAACTGAAAAGGTATGGATAAATGCAATAATGGTATATGACAGAACGGGGAAGGGGGAAATATAAAGCCTGGGAATAGTATTTATCTACATTGTTGCATTGTCTCAGTCCTGAAAACATGCAAGCCTTTAGATCTTTGTTGTCATATTTTTTTTTTTTATATATAAAAAATTAGATAAAAGCAGATGAATGCCATATAAAACATACTGTTTGAAGGATATGCATCCAGTGGTGCAGCAGTCAGGTGCACTGTGCCCTTGGTGCAAAGTGTCACTGCCACCACAGTAGTTGTTGGTTGGTGCCGCAACTAGTACCGACAGCCTTGGAGTCATTTGCACTGCAGCGAGCTACTAACAGTGCAGTTAACAGCAGCAGCATTCAGCATCTCAGCTGCGTCTCACGCAACCCAGTTGCCAGAAAAAAATTTGACATTGGATGTTTCTGTGAACCACGGATATGTTGAATGTTGACGTTCCTGAACTAAACATACATTTCATAAATACATTTCATATCAGCCTCATCATATCAAGCCTGCAGAAATACAATGCCAAGTGGTAAACGTTGTAAGAAAAATGGTTAGGCTTGGACAACAGAACTGCTTGGTTAAGGTTAGAAAAAAGGTCATGGCTTGTGTTCAAATAATAATGTAACAACATAACGCAACAAAACCATTATAGTTAGGTTTAGGACAGAACTACATGGTTGGGCTTTAAACTACCACGTTCGTACATAGAAAATAACAATGAATGTTGTGAACCCAGGACACAAACGAACAGCTGATTGTAACGCGACACACGGGACACGAACACTGGATGTAAACCTTGTGTTTGCTTGATATACAGTATGTAGCAATTGTGTTATACTTATCCATTCTCTGTCTGTCTTTCTTTCCCTCATACACACATAGAACTGTTATTTGCCTCCTTTCTCTGCATCTCTGCATAGGTGTTTTAGCATGTTGACATTCGCATTTAGCTTGAACCACTAGCCTATACTTTACGTAAGTACAGCCTCACAGAGCCGCCGACTGTTGGTCTTGTTAAGTCAAAATTCCAAAAAGGCCATGTTTGGTGTGCCCTTCTTATGTTTTATTTTTGCTAAAGACTGTGCTGAACACTTCCTGCTGAGAATGTGATATTTAAAATGCAACATTTAGTGTTTGTACACACTGGAGCAAATCAAATTAGTGCTTTGAGTTATGGTGGGTGAGAAAAATTCAAACGAGCTTATCTCTCCACCGAGATATCAGATCATTTCCAAAAGAGCATATGCTGTATGACTATGCACTTTGCTCTTCACTTTGGGAAAAAACGATAAATAACTGAGCAGAAGAATAAGTCACAGGGAGCAGAGACCAGGCGGACTGCATCACTCCTCACAGATGGTTGTCTGATTCTGCTACATTGATGGAAGACATGCTGTCCTGTTTGTTTTTCTGTTCATCATCATTAGGTGAATTGACAAGGCCCAAGCATTGTTTTTGTTTCCCTGTTCTCTTGCAAACACAAACAGAATTCGCTGACTTTTTGGCAGACATGCTTTGTTGCTGTCCCCTCAATCTGCTTGTCGTGAGAGTAGATGCAGAGGATATTCATGGGCCGTGCTGCTGAAATGTCACAAGAGTTCTAAAGGACATATTGTGCCAATTGTAAATTGCCTTATGAGTAATTAATCTGTAAAATGAAGCCCTTCTTTTCACTTCTTTGCTCACCCTGAAACAAAATTGTTCAGACGAAGTGCAAAAGAGTTAAAGGAGAACTTTGACACAATTCCTAGTTAAATTCTTCAACTGTAAAACAGCAGCCTCCCCTATGCACACCTCTCCTGAGGAATCTTTATCGCAGCTATGAAGGGGAGCTCTCTAATGTCAGCAGCCGAGATAAATACCATTATTATCAAAGACTCCCATTGCTCCGCTTTACTTCCCTGCAGCTCCAAAGTGCTCTCCCTGCCACTGTCAAGATTTGCACTTTTGATGAACTTGATGTTTTTACCACCAGTTATTGGTGAGAATCCATTTACAATTCTTAGTTTACTTTCAACTAAATACTTAAGTGGCTGTTAAAGATCCATGTACACTTCTGTACTGTACAATGTAAGAAGGCATATGCATACTATATGCATGTGACAAATGCTATATTAAAGGTCCCGTGTGTGGAATCTGGCGGTGAGGTGAGAAGAATGCAACCAGCTGAGGCCGCTTCTGTGTGCCAAGCGCGTTGGAGAGCTATGGTGGCTGATGCCATGGTCCTCTCTAGAGCCAGTTGTTGTAAGAGTAGTAGGTCATTTGGAGCAGTGACAGTGCTTAGAGTTTCTGTGTACATGGAAAGTGAGTGGTGAAGCAAGAGATTGAGAGCTGCGGCAATGGGAACGAGTAATGCTATTGACTCTGGCCCAAGCAGGAAAAGTTAACAGAGTTTGGTTTGTCTGTTCTGGGCTACTGTTGAAAATGGCGGTGCCACATGGCGGAATCCGTGGAAAGTTCTGATTCTTACATTGAGTCCCTTTAAAGAGTGATCGACCATGATCAGCTGATTAAGAAGAAGCGGGAGGAGTGAGAGACTGTGCATGAACGCAGCATAAAGATAGCCTTCCTAATTGAACTTACACTGAGCTTCATTTAAAATCTGTCTGCTTGAATTTTATTCTAATTACAGAGTAATTGCTGACTGATTGCTCTTCTACCAATTTGTATTGCATCAATATTTATTGGTTACTCTAATAGACTATTTCTTGTAATTACTTTGAAATTGACTTTGAGTGTCAGCTACATTTTTTTAGTAGCATGAGGGGCATTTGTTGTAGCATATTACTAAAATGTTCTGATTGTAAGCAAAGCAAACAAGGCACAAAAAATTAATGTTGTTACCAAGAAACAGGTAATACAAAACAAAAAAAACAAACTCAAACTTATTGTCTGTACAGCAAGTTGCTAGACTGCATGCCACTACAAAACCCCAATATATCTCTGTATTATGCATTTATAATTAAAGCAACAGTAGGCAGGTTTGGAGAAAATAGGATTTTTTTTTTATAAAACTGTCACTATATCCTGACAGTAGTGCATGCGACAGGTAATCTGAAAAAAATCCAAAAAAAAATCATGTGCCTCTGTGTCCTCCGGTGTCCTCCGGTGTCCTCCGGTGCTCCTTATGGCATCAGCAAGATTTCACAGACTGGAGGAAAACAACCAATCACAGCCGACCTAGAGCGTTGTCATCTCTGAGCAGCTGTCAATCACTCGCAAACTCCGGTCAAACGGTCAAATCAAGCTCATTTTACGGCTAAACAGTCCTCTAAAATATGTTTCTGAAAACATTTGAGGTGAGAAATAGGCATTACAGTAACAGTATATTAATTCATATTTGATCAGTGCTGCCTAGTTTGACCTTTTGATGGGAATTTGTGAGTGATTGACAGCTGCCTCCGTTGAATGAACAACCTATAGGAACGCACTCCCTCTCTGAAATGACCTGTGATTGGCCAAAGTCTCCTGTCATGGGCTAGATTTTCTAAAGCCTGAAAACATAGCCATGAGGAGGTGCAGAAGTCTAGTTATCACTCAAAACACTTTAATTACAATATGGTCATTATAATTGTTATATAAAGGTTATTTAGGGATTTTTGTCCAATGATGCCAAAAACATTCTTTTTACTCCCACTTTAAAGTAATTTTATCTATAAATGTGCCTTAAAAGCAGATTCCTTGCTCATAATTGACGTGCTGATCGAGGAATAGAAGGCAATTGGCATTGTTAAAAAAAAGTAGTGTTGCTAAAATGGTGAGTAGCAGAGACAGAAAGAAAAAAAAATGTCTGTGCTGTTCTATAATCTCTCCTCTGAGAGACAGCTGAGTTATTCTGCTATACTTAGTCTGTTTCTTTTCATCTTCTTTATCTCTCCCTCTGCTCTGCTGCCTCACTTGGTGAATTTCCTGTATTCGTTGTTTATCTCTCTTTATGTTGCACATATTTTGCCCAACACATTTATTGTGTTTCATATACAGTATTGTCTCTGCTATACTTACATCATTTTTGGTTGTACAGTTGGGTGTAAATCTTCTCTTTTTCATATCCCTCTGTCTGACAGATGAAAGAGTAATTAGTTTATTCCTTTCACACTTCGTACTCAGACTTTCACCAGACTGAGGATTATGTTAATTTCCCATGCCACATTTGACACTAATGACTCTAAGCAACAAAATACACATTTGTACATATGTGCATGCAAATGGAAAAAGCCATTACAGCACTAACAGATATAAAGATATAATAATACACTAATGAAACAACAATTTTGCATGAAACCTCTGCAGCAAAACAAAGTGACTTTAGCTTTAGAGAAAAAAATGAAAAAAACAAAAAAAAAACAGAATAGCTCAATCCTGAGAGTGGATAGGTGACCTTGCAGAAGTTGGAGTGTTTGTTTGCTGAAAGTACAATCGCATGTTTCTGTCTCTGATGCCAACAGTCACACTCTCATGGGGTCACTAATGCAACAGTTGAGGTGCTCTCTTCTTTCCATTTCACACAAGGCAAGTGTTTGCTCAGTGTTTACAGACCTTTCTCACCTTTATCTCCTCACTTCTTCTCTCCCCTGCTCACTCTTTTCTCTTCATTTTGTCTTTGTTCTCTCTGCCACCCTGCCAGTCGTCTCACCAATAACAGTTGTCGTCCCTGGTTCACCATGTGCGACAGGTGTGTGTGTGGTGAGTGTTTAGTGTCACCTATCGTTGTCCCCGTCACTGCTGTCTCCACTGAAAATTCACATCAACACACTTAGATCTGTTTGTGATTGGCTGCTAGTTCCCCCACTGCTCAGCAATACACACAGGTAAATGAAACAGGATTTAAATTAATAACAAGCGGATTTATACTGAATCATCCCATGACTTTCTACTTCATAAACCTATCAACTAGAAGATTGAAAAGAACTCCCGGGGACTCATTTCCATCGGCAACATGCCAGACACCCAGTGGATTTGAGTGCATTTTACAAAATCTGCAGCAGTCATGTACAGTAGATGTTTTGGAAAAGTGGCCAATGACAACCAATGAGAGCTTGTGATGAAACCAAAAAGAATCTCAAACCATCATCATGGTTTACCTCCAGCGCTGTGTAAAATTGTGCTGCTTTCATCTCCCCAACGTCTCTCCTTCAAATTGTATTTTTTTCCTCTACTCACTCGATTGCACCCACTGAGCGCTGAATGCTGCTCTTCCTCTTCAAACTCTCTTTTTTACTGTTTTACATTTTTACTTAAGGTGAAAGTCATGCTGTTGAATTTGTTTTTATGGCGCAGTGCATTTGGGATCTTGTACAGCTACGGCCAGGTAAATAATTTTTAATGTGCAACCATTATTTACGGTTGTATCTAGAAGGTAAACCACAAGTTGTGAAACTCTCGTGGGATGGTTAAGATTTGGCATTTCTCTAGTGCATATTTTGAATTGGCATCAGGAGGAATGTAAACAGCAGCAACAAAAACACTGGTGAATTCTCTGGGCGGATAGGATGGCCGGCATCTTAACATAAAAAAAAAATCAACATCAGGGTAACATTGTCCATCAACTTTGACTATGTTTGAACACCAAGCGTCATAGATGTAAACACAGAGTCCGCTTTCTCTCGTTCCACCAGGTGCAGCTTGATCTGGGATGCCACGATGGAGCCAGGCCTCTGTAAAGATGTGAGCGCAACAGTCACTGATCTTCTATTGGTGGGTTAGCCCGAATTCCATATCATCCATCACATTTTTCACCATGGACGGTGATCTTCTTAAAGTCTGCTGCCCTTTATCCAGTCGCCACGCTTCTGTTACCTATGTTAATGAGTGTATTCTGTCATTTTAGAGTCATCAATTAACCTAACATGCCTGTCTTTGGACTGTGGGAAGAAGCCGGAGAACCCGGAGAAAACCCATGGTAACACTGAGAAAACTGTCAAACTCCACCAAAGAAGGGCCCCAAGCCGGATTCTAACCCGTGACCCTCTTGCTGCACCACTGTGCGGCCCTACTTTTGGCTTCCATCATTGAAAAGTGAGAAATCTCAATACACTGCTACGTTGATGACACTCAGCTCTACCTTTCAGTAAAATCTAATACCAAGTATTCCCTGTAGCATTAGAAGTTAATAAAAATGGCTTTATTTGGATCATATTACTCCACCCCTAACAACTCTTGCAACAATGACTGGCCATTGCCACATAACAAATACCGGATTCTGCCCTAAAATGTATAGACATAGATCATATTGTCAAAAGTCTTTCAATGCAGATTGATAGCAAAACGTATTGTGTCTCTTTGCATGACTTTGGCACCCTGTATAGTAATCATATATATTTATATTATTATAATACAAAGAGTTAGTTTCTCATCCCTTTCACTTTGTTTGTTGTTTCCGAATAGTCCATATACACTATGTGTTAGTGTCTACATTAACAGTAATGCACAAGTCCTGTGCAATACAAACAAAAGGGTACACACTTATAAAAATATTGCTCCACATAACTACTAGAGCTCAAAAACTCCACACCACTGCACAATTGAAGGTGACAGAGGACATTGACTGTTACAAATTTGTTTCTGTTCATTTAACATTGGGCTACTGCTTTAAACCACTATGACAGCATGAGAAAAATGTCGTTTCAATAATGCCTCTAAATCTGTCGCCCTCTGAATGATAAATATTGTATAATGGCTGTCAGCCTTTTAGATACTGCTTTTGTACATCTTGCCATTTTCATTTTGTTCTGCTCCTGTGTATTTTTTTTCTAATAGTGGTGCTTTGTTCCATTCAGGTTTATTTGCGACTCTCAGGCAAAGCCTCTGCCTTCCTGTTGCATTTACCTCACAAAGTCCTCATGCTAGAATCATCCTCTTTTGTACACTAATGAAACTTCAGTTAATTTCACTGAGAAAATCTGTTTCCCATTGCTACATGGTGGTTATTATTTGAAGTGTTTTGAGCGTTTTGTGTGTTATATTGTATGTTGCTGTTTTAGTGGCTTTTCACTTTTATGGTGAAGATCCAGTAAGACTGGCTACCACTACACGCAAGGGAAATTGGAAATAATAATTTGTCCATGAGTTTTTGCAAGATAACTTGCCAATGACTCAAGGGAAAATTTTGACTTTATGATGGTGCAAAATGAAATGTCTGGCTGCAATTGATCAATCAAATCAATAAAGACAATCCTCTGGGAACCATGGATAACTATTGCAATCCCAATGGCGACCTGCCAAGAATTGTATTGCTGCCAGTAACAGGGTAAAAATAAAGGAATAAAAACACAATAATAACGTGACAGAAAGATTAAGTTTGAGGTTGAAGACCATAATATGGCATTTTGCTGTCCATGTCCACATAGATGCAGTCATTTACATTAGACATACAGTGATGTATGCAATTAGAACATCCTGTTGGCACATCTTATCAAACATGATTGATGTTAACCCCTTTTCATTCTGCCATCTTTTTTTAGAGGGGTAAGGGTGGGGGACATTTGGAGATTTCTGCCAGAATTGCATTTTTCTGTGATTGGATGGTGAGCACTTCTGTTTTGTTCACTGAATGCCCTAGGTCTTTAGTTTGTAGCTGTAAAGTGTCATGAGGCTGTGATTATCCTAGGTCACAGCGGGTCATTTTGACAGTGAGGTCTCCTTTCAAAAAATGGTCTCACTATATGAAATGGCTACTATTGCAATAAATCATCACACATGATTACAGTGGGGCTCAGTGGATCCAGAAGTGCTCCAATCAGAAGAGTACCCAAGAGACTCAGCTTTACAATGATTCCGAATTTATGAATTTCCAAGATTGTTTAGGGACCCCAGTATGCAGAAATATTCAAAAACACTATTTTAGTATAGGCAAAAATAACTAATTTTACTGCATGCAAAGATCTGCATGTGATTATCATAAAGTGGGCATGTCTGTAAAGGGGAGACTTGTGGGTACCCATAGAACACATTTCCATTCACGTATCTTGAGAGGAGAAATCAAGGGACCCCTTTGAAAATCGTCATGAAAAGTTTTTCCATGTCAAAATTTAGCATAACTTCTTTGCGTTATTTAGCATTCTCCCTAACAAACTAGCATGCCAATGGACTCCTTAGGTTTTCTAGTTTTATATGATACCAGTATTTTCAATCTAGCTCGGGGCCATCGGAGTTCTAGGTATTATTCCTAAATTATTTGACTTTCAATACATGCCCAGACATTTCTAAAACAATGTTACTAGTTTGCATTGATGGGATATTTTGCGTAAAGTTTTAGGGAGAAAAAAACATCAGTTTTTTGGTATATAGGCTACAAATCCACAGAATGCTGGAAAAACACACATTGCTCTGCAGGGTTTGAAAGGCAGAGGTAGTGAGGTATAAAATTGGCAGGTATGTGGGAGTTTTGATCAAATGGGATCTCCTGTAAGATGAAGCATTGAGGCTTGCCACTCCACTTAATCTAAAATGACAGCACAGCCTTTCATCAATTTGTCACACATGTACACTCATCTACACACTCAAAACACTTGCACACAAAATCATCCATATACACCCTCCTGTAGAACGTTATTACAGATGCCATTTCAAATTATGTTTAATTACTAACACTTAATCTGTCACCTTCACCTACCTTGTTGTTTTCCCTCCTCTTTATTATTTTTCTTAGTGTTAAATACACAGTCTGTTACAGAGCAGAATTAATCCGGTGCTCAGGCAATCATTGCAACAGGCAGCTGATGTATAATAAATAAAGCACAATATATTTAGACTTTAAGCCATTTTAATCTCTTCAGCTAAACCAGAACTGGACCTGGTATTAAACATTCACTCTAGTCCCACTCAGATTTTACCAGTTCATTGCTCCTCATCGTGCTGGTAAACAGTTAACAGCATGCAGAGAGACAAAGTTCAGTAGCCTGCTCAACTGTGAAATAGACTTCAAATTGCACGTAATTACTGCATAATGAGCTCAATGCGTTCTATACAAGACCCCTACAATCATATTGAATTAATTAAAGTTTTAATTACTAAATCACAGTGAGATATTTGTATGCTAAAAAAGGATTGAGAAGTTTTGATCCTAGACTGCTTTAGGCTCCATCTTAAACTTGTTTACATTTTCGATAAATTGTTAGCATATCTAAACTGATAGATTAAAAAGGCATTTGATAAAAAATAAATAAATCCTAATCCTGAATCTTATATCAGCATGCTCCATGCCTGTATAACTTTATATTGATATTTGGGTATTAAAGGAACTGGGCCATATGTTAATATTTTCCAACCGGCCATCGTCAGCCCAACAACTGGAGATTGCAAAAACTCAAAAATCTAATTTGACAGAAATTAAATAAAACTCACCAAAGTTTTATGGGTTAGTCTTTTCAACAATCACCAACTCCTGTTTGGTAGAAATAAACCCTCATTTCACAGAGTTAGCTGTGAAATTGTTCTCTGGACAGTGTTTTTCCCCACTGTGACTCTCGCTCTTCGGAGGCAGACTATTAAATTAGTGAAATAAAATGATAAACATTGCCCAAACAATTTCCCCCAAAAAATCAACCGGCAATGTACTCAGCGAATCGCCGATAGCCGATATATTCGTCCAATTGCCCAACTCGTTAGAATGAGCTGTTTATATCTACATAAGGAGCGGGTCCTCGTCACGGAGCCAGCCGCCAGGTTTAACCCAGAACGGACAAACCAAACACTGACTCTTGATAGGTCCATTCGCGTTTTCACATTTTCACGTCGGCCACCGTAGTTCTCCTACATGCTTGGCAAACGGGAGAGAAGTTTCGGTTGGTTGCAATCTGCAACATCACCGCTACGCTGCAAATCCTACACACTGTACCTTTAATCCTAGATCACTACTGATTGTGTTATAGTATTAAATCCATACCATGTACGCTACTTCCTGCTAACAATCCCACAATGCAATTCAATTTAGATGAAAAGGTGAAAATTATGTTGATAAGTAAGTGTCAGAAATCTCTATTTATTTCTCACTAAGTTAATAAGTTAATTATTGAGTGTCCATTATGTAAGGAGTAGAGCAAGGGAGTGATTTCGCACACAACCTCAACTCCACCTGACCAAGTAAAACACATTTAAAAATGTGAATTTTGTACATTAAGGGTGCCTGTTATTGTGTAGATCACACAGGTCCACAACATTAACCTGAGGTATGCAATGAAAAGACACACCTGTGCTCTAATAGATATGACAGTACACACGAGTCAAAAGCTAATCAAGAGATGACACTTTTCAATACGCTTAGACGCTAATCAATTTGAACCTGTCTGCCTCCATGTACAGCTTTACATTATCTGTCACAGAGTAACAGATCTGTTTGGCATCGAGGTTGTCTCAGGAGATCAAAATCAGACACCCCAGACCACAACCCGTCAGCACAACCCGCCGACCTCATCACACCTTCCCTGAACACACCTCAATTACTCACCACATTCAAACAATGACATGCCAACCCATATTGTGCGGGTGATGGAATCCATTACTTAAGAGTACCCCATGTTGTTGCTGTTTTTGGCTTCCTATTGTTCCTGGGTATCTTAGCTCTCTACTTGAAACCTCTCCTTTTAGTAACCTTCTATCAGGACACTATGTCTGCTAAGGTTGTGAAATTGCCTTTTCTTGTTTCAGGTTATTTGCCTGCCCCTCAGTCCCTGGTAGACTTTTGATATACTGATGTTGTTGCCATGCAGGTGTAATGTGCAGCACGAAGCACAAAGCAATAAGAAGTGGGGGAAGTAAAATGAGAGGCATTTTTTGTTGTAAAATTATGTCTACATGTGGATTCTCCTAATTCAATTGTTTCTCGTTTTATTGTTCATTGTGATAATATATGCTCAGAGAAAAAGGTGGAACACGGCTATTGAAACAGAAGCAGAAGCATTTATTAATTACAATAAAGAATAACGAATTTGTTTTGGCTCATTGGCCTCTCAATGTGACATAAAGAAAGCAATCTAGATCTTTAAGCATGGAACAAGAACAGGGAGGCCTCACATAGCCTGCAAACTTTATTTCTGGAGCTTTCAATCCCTTGGTACAATCTTCCTCAGCAGAGTAGAGATGGCTCAGTTCAGTTTGGTCGAATGATATTCACTGGTACCAACCATTTCATGGTAGCTTGTCTGCAAGAACGCTAAATAACGCTACAATGTTACGCTAACTTTTGGCAAGGAAAAAGTGTCATGGCCATTTTCAAAGTGGTTCCTGGACCTCTGACCTCAAGATTTGTGAATGAAAATGGGTTCTGTGGGTACCCACGAGTCTCCCCTTTACAGACATGCCCACTTTATGATAATCACATGCAGTTTGGGGTGAAAACCATGCAGGTTTTTGAATGCAGTATAAATGTGTTATTTTTGCCTATACTAAAATGGTATATTTGAATATTTCTGCATACTGGGGTCCCTAAAGAGTCTTGGAATTGCATGAACTGGGTATGACTGTAAAGCTAAGACAGTTGTGGATGATTCAATGAGCCCAATTATATTCATGTGTGATGATGTTAGTCCAGATAGTAGCCATTTCATTGTAGTGAGACCATTTTTTGAAACTTGACCTCACTGTATAAAATGACCTGTTGTGACCTCTAGGATAATCACAGCCACATGAAACCTAGGGCTTGTAGATGATGTATGGATTTCCTAGGTAGATTGACAATAAGGGGAGGTATTTCCAGAACAGAAGTGCTCGCCATCCAATCACCGAAAAATGCAGTTATTGCACAAATCTCCAAATGTTAAAAGTTTTTGATACCAAATCACAGCATGGGTTTTTCTATGGTGTTCCTCAAGGTCTTGGTGTCTTAATGTCTCAATGTGGTATTTGGAGGGATATTTTTTATCAATTCTCAAGTGATAAAAAATGGTTAAATTTAGCACCAAATCTTTGTAACAAACGGCATCAACCTAAAAAAAACTGCTGCAACAATAGGTAAATTAATAATATCCTACTTTTTCCCTGGCCAACGATTTGATAGATTACTTTATTGTGTTGATTGTGCCAGATAGTAGATCAGGTCATTTAAACAAGCTCATAAGTGGGCCAAACCTCAGATTATGGGAGCAGAACTTTGCCATGATCATAACATATCAATGTCTGAAAAAGTTTCTGTGGTAAAAGTTTTATTAAGGAACTTTCTGTTTGGCTACTTGTGTCTCAATTTTACCAGCAACTAATGAGGCCCCAAATGGACAGGATTCATAATTGAAGAAGAGAAACAATGGTCTTTTTTCTTCGTCATGGGAACATTTGCCTTGCTCATAGCTCAACATTCAAATGTTAAAACATAAAAAAATAAATAAATCCATACAGCAGTGTCATTCCAGATAGAACTGGAGTTTAATAATTACTGCAATGTCAGTTAGTGGTTCCCATTGAGCTCTGGCTTCACCTCCCTATGGGAGCAGCCTTCATTAGAATATAAAGTGGAGAAGAGGCGAGTTGAAAAGCAAGACCATTGTTGAAATGATGGTCAAGTGTCCCCAGTGCCTTTAAAAATAAACAGAGATTGAAATAACAATAAATAGATGCATAAAAATACATAATTCATGACAAAATTTCTCACTCTCAGAGTTGGGCTAATTAAACTGAGATACTGAACTGGAACTGAAACTAAAGGAATATCCTGCTTGAGTGTGACATTGCACTTAATGTGAATTAAATTCCTATACTGTATTGATGTTTGAGTTGAACGGTGGGTCTTGGTTTGTGTTTTTCCTGTAAAAATTTAAACTTTAAGGGTCAATCAAGCTAGAAAAATGAAAGGGGACTTACCTGTTTACCTGCAAGAACATAATTAACTCAAAGACGAACATTTCTTGAATAAATGAGTTTAACCTCTTATATTAAATGCTTTACTCTAAGAAAATGCAGACCGGTCTTAACTTAAATGCCAATATCTAGCTGACAAATCTAATTTGACCTTACAAACAAACTAAAATAACCTATTCTGAACAAGAAAAGGAATAGAGGAGGCTTGGTGCAGTAGCTCAATAGCTCAGTAGTTCCAACATGGGAAGGCGTATAAATAGCACAACATTTTAAGGTCATGATAATGATAGGCTTTTCATGTGTCATTTATACGCCACATGCTTAATGTTGTGAAACTGTGTTTTTCGTGTCATTTAACACCACGTCTTTATCGTGAAATAGTCGTTGTTATGTTTAGGCAACAAAACTACAGTGGCTGCAGATAGGTTTAGGCAACAAAACCACTTAGTTAGGTTTAGGAAAACATCATGGTTGGGCTTACAATAACTACGTGAACTAAGTAAAATATGTACATAAACAACATAACAGAAGTACAGAAAACTAACGTCTCTACCGTAAATGAAAAGCCCAGACACACCAACCCGAAATCTAAGAACTAGCGGCGACCAAGGCCACCAGTTGAGTCGCCTCACATTGCCTTTGTCTTGGCCAAAAAGTTGCGCTCAAACACACCGCAAAGAGTACAGCCGACAGCCAGCTACCACGTGCCTGCGTGAGTTGAAATTACTCTCCACACCAGTAGGTCGCGTTAGTCTGTATTCGTCATTCCAAAAAGGGAAACCGGAAGAACAAGGACTGCGGATATACAAGCCGTTGTTATGATACGTACAGTGAACACTCACCGCTTCATTCCATTCCAGATGGGCCATGTCGTTGTGAAAATATCTGTGTATTGGAATGATCAGATGAGATGAAGATGAAAATTGAGAATAGCCTTCTGTGTTTTTCCTCTTGACTCTTACTCATTGGCTTGCTTTCCTCACGTCCATTTCTCCCCTTGTGCACTGATTTTCTGAAGCGTAAGATTCGCTTCAACATGCCGAAAAAACTCCATCACGGGCAGACTAGAGCTGTCAGTGCGGGACACCAAAAACTAGTCAGATGGACGCTCACCAACAGCCCCAAACTGTCCATTTAGTGAGACTGGGCTTCATAGTTCTCTGTGATACAGTAAGACAAGTCCAATATACTTCTTATGTATATATAAGGCTTGACAAAAGAGTAATATGATGAAAGTGAAGTCTTTTAGGTTCCCATTCTTTGCTGTGCTCTGTGGTCTGAAGACACGATGAATTCACATTTCGCTTTAAGTTCTATCGCTGCTGCGCCAAGGCATTAGCAATATGAAAGGTAGGCCACTACTGTGATGATTTGCTTCTCTGTGTGAGCTTAAAAGGCCCCATGTGAACGCTGGAGATGAAGTAAGTTTGAGACAGAACATCTATAAGAGAGAGTTATGCCTTTGCTGCAAGAAATCAATTACATGTACTCACAGTGTGCTCCAGGCAAAATTGAATGTATCACTGGGAGGTGTTGTAAGTCTTTTTATACTCGGAGGTGATTAATTAAAGCAATCCAGCTGCTGGGGGCTGATTGGTGAGTGGTTTAACTGTCAACAAACTTGCACACGTATTTGATATATGCAGGGATGTTTATGTGTGAAATCATTTTCCGCCGACTGAGTTGGAGTTCAGACTCATGGAGGAACTAATTTTTTCTCCTGTTTGCACAACCTGCTCCCCTCTTCGAGGCACTGTAATTCAGGCATCGTAAAGTTGATCAGTCAGTTCTCCTTGACTACAACTGCGTTCCTCGAGGTATCGTTTGGGAGCCACAGGGGTGCCATTGCTGCTGCTGCGAGCCATATGGGCCCTTTACACCCGCTACAAGTACAGTTCACATTTTTGGCTCTGAGTCAAATTCAAAGTGAGTGCTGGATCTCTGATATCTTATTTGGAGAGCTCAATGACACTGGGATGTTTCTCTCTGCAAAATGAGGATGATGCACTCCTGGCCTGAATGAATCATGTGACCTTGATAGTGTTTCAGAGTGTGATACAATTTGGATAAAATGATCACCTTGAAATCTTGAGTGGTTCTCCAAATGTTATGCTGTACCCTTCAAGTGGGTGTGTGACACTTCCCAAAGCGGAGAAGTGTTTTATGATCTTATACTCACAGGTGCCAATGAGATAAACTGACATTTTAGGTGCAAATGTTGCAAGTTCTGAGTCAAAAAGCAAATGATTTATTGATCATTCTTTCTTCCCTCCTTCAACTATGAGTACAGACTTTGGAAGGTGATCAACAGAATGAGATTTCTTATTTGAACGACAATGAAAGGGAATAAAAAAGTAGATTGAAACTACTCTGCTTGCCACTGGCATTTTTCTTTTTTTGTGTAATTTATGTGTCTCTGTGGAGGTTTTCTGTCAGTCGCGCCACAGAACGGCAGAGGAATTGAATTCTAATCACAGGATTTAGCCCGTCACACCATCACTGTCATCGCAACAATAGGGGAGAGTGGGGTGAGTTTAGCCAGTTTTTACTTGAGGAATCTTTAAAGTGAGGGAATGACAGCAATGTCTAAAACATGTAGATATATTTCAGGATGTGGTGCATCTTTGGGAATGATCACATTGGATCAAAATAAACAGTTTTCAAAATTTGGCTCAACTTCAAGTTGAACCATATGTGGTACGCTTATTCTATCAATCAAACCTGTCTATCGCTGAAATGAGGTTATCAAAGAACTCCCCCACATTGTGCCTAAAGGCAGCGGCTCTTCCGAGATAGGTTGCTTCAGGAGTGCGGCACGCATGACAGATGGTGACGCACCCTGAAACGTGAAGCAATCACGTCCAAAAAAAGGTTAAAAAAGTTGATTAGCGTTGATGATCTTTTTATTTACCCTTTATTGAACCGTTGCAGTTTACATTGAGATTTACATAACAAGTTGAAGCTAGAAATCGAATTATATAATTATAAATGGCTCAACTTCCCCCAAGTCTTTTAGGTTAAATTACTTCACCCCGACCATTTTAACAAACTTGTCGTTCAGCAGTTTATAGCTAGCGTCCTGCCAACAGTAAAGCCTCATATTGTAACTTCCTAAAGCACTAAAACATGTGTGACGTTTTTTCAAACTTCTGTAATTGTTCAGAGACGAGAGTCATGTTTCCTTGAACATAAAAAAAATCACTTTGAACAGCAAAAATATCTTTTTTTTTTAACGCAAATGTGCTTACTACTTGTCATATGGGCCTCTCTCCATCACAGGGTCAGTAACATGGATGACAATTAAAAAATGTGTGGTCACATGATCATTTTTGTCTATGGTTGCCTAGAAACAAGTGGTGGCTCAATTTCCCCACAGGCTCAAATCACCCCACTCTCCCCTATAGGTGGATGTCTCACAAAATTGCCAGGTCATGTCTTGCATTTATTTCTGAAGTGATTGTTTTCACATTCTTACATTCGGTTTGTGATAGAGGGCATATTTGCATTTTGAAATGTGTTTGCTGTGATCACAAAACACAATTTCTCTCTCGCAATTTCCAATGAGATAATTGATGAGCAGCGGAATCATCACATGTGCTAACAGTAATCTGGTTTTCTTAATTATAAAATATAAATATCTCTTTTTTTTTAATTGGAGAAATAAGGAAACTGAGCCTTTCTTTAAGTTTTGCTATGCTATATACATATTATCTATCGGAAACATGCGTAATAGGAAGAAACAAATGGGGCCTCTGCAAATTAGACGTAGAAATCCATCTTAAATCATAACAGCAATCACACAATCCCCCTGCTTTTACTGCAATAGCTGTGTTATATACAGCTGCTACCCAGAGCCTGTCATTAAAGAAATGTGACCATCAGCAGATTAAAATAGCTAACAGCTTTTGCTCAAGTTTCAGGGACATTTATTAAAGCTGACTTTGTGATATCCAGAAAAGTTTAAAGAGAGCTTTGCCCTGCAGCGGGGAAAGCAATCCTCTGCCTTCTCCTAAATCAGATTGTACTGCTGCCAACTGCCCACTTGTTTATTTGTGTCTATCATAGCCTTTGGTGCCGTGGTGGATGCCAGCAACAGTAAACAGAACAGTTGAAGGATATCTGTTAATGAGCAGGCTATTTACCTAGATCTCTTTCAGTCATCAGCGCTTTTTTTTTCCCCTGTTCTCAGAGGGGGAATTTATGTTCTGTATGCGCGTTTTGCTGGGTTTTAGACGACTAGACGGTGCCCTCTCTGTTTGCAGGAGTTCAAATCCTTCTGTGCGTAAGCAGGTAAAACAGGTGTGTGTGAGAGAGAGAGAGAGAGAGAGTGTGTATGTGCATATTTTTGTCCATCTGTCATCTGTCCTGGGGACGGATCTATCAATGTTTAATTCCCGAGACGGATGCAATATCTCACCTCTACTCCCAGAAACAACATAATGTGTCTCAGACAAAGCTTTTTGATCTGTTTGTATGATATTATTCTGTGCTTCTTCTGTTGCTCATAATCAACGACAGAGTAGCATATTGCATAGACAAATCTAAGGAAACTGTTTGATGCTTGATGCAATTATATTAAGGCTGTCAATTAATTCAAATATTTAATCACGATTAATCGCATGATTGTCCGTGATTAAACGTGATTAATTGCAAAATAATCTGTTCAAAATGTACCTTAATGCAAATGTATGTATAAACAGTATTTATTATTGGAAATCAATTAACAACACAAAACAATGGTTTATCCAGAAGACCTCATAGGTACTGCATTTAGCATTAAACATGCTCAAATCAGAACATGGCAAACTGCAGCCCAACAGGCAACAACAGCTGTCAGTGTGTCAGTGTGCTGACTTGACTATGACTTGCCCCAAACTGCATGTTTGGGGCAAGTGGGATCCATAAATTATCCCACTTTATGGATAATGCCCATAAAGTGGGCATTATCATAAAGGGGAGACTCATGGGTACCCATAGAAACTATTTTCATTCACAAATCTTAAGGTCAGAGGTCAAGGTACCCCTTTGAAAATGGCCATGACAGTTTTTCCTCGCCAAAATTTAACACACGTTTGGAGCGTTATTAACCCTCCTTTGCGACAAGCTAGTATGACATGGTTGGTACCAATGGATTCCTTAGGTTTTAGGTGCCCTCTAAAACCTCCAAAATATATATTGTGTTAATGCATTCAAGAAACTAGTGGCATTAAAACAAATTTGCGTTAACTTGTTATTATCGCGTTAACTTTGACAGTCCTAAATTATATGCAAATTACAAAATGATATTCTGTAATACACATGTGATATGTACCTACAGAATGTATACACATGTCAAGAAATACAGCCTGAAGTCTTTTTTAAACACTGTTAACAACAGGAATGTGTGTCTGACCTCAAAGCTGTTGTGCCTTTAAAATTCCAGACCAATTTGTACCTGTCCATTCTTGTTTTTGTTGATGCTGCAGTGTTTTAATCCTGCTATTAAGTGTTCAGTAGTTTTAATGGCAGTTGCTCCATTAACTGCTGCAAACTCGCAATCTATGACTGAGTACCCACCTTCCATTTAAGCTGCCACAAGGTACCATTACAGGACACAACTACAAACGCATTGAACAGGTGAGAATTCCTGCTGAATAATGCACAATTTAGCTCACTTGGAAAAGCTAGGAATCACAACAAAATCCAGAAGCAAGAAGATTGAGAGTTTGTGTGGTGCTGGCTGAAGGGGAGCCCTTGACCTCTGACCTCAAGATATGTGAATGAAAATGGGTTCTATGAGTACCCACGAGTCTCCCCTTTACAGACATGCCCACTTTATGATAATCACATGCCGTTTGGGGCAGAAAACAGTATTCTGAATGCAGTATAAATGTGTTATTTTCGCCTATCCTACAATGGTGTATGTAAATATTTCTGCATACTGGAGTCCCTAAAAAGTCTTGGAATTACATAAATTGGGTATCACTGTAAAGCTGAGACTCTTGTGGATTCAATGCACTCAATTGTATTCATGTGTGAGAATGTTATTCCCCATAGTAGCCATTTCATATAAAGAGTCCATTTTTTAAAATTTGACCTCACTGTATAAAATGAGCTGTTGTGACCTCTAGGATAATCACAGCCTCATGAAACATTGAAGCCACAGACTAGAGACCTAGAGCATTCAGAGGATGGATGGCTTTCATAGGTACAATGATAATAAGGGGGTTCCTGAGCAGTTTCCCGAACAGAAGCACTGATCGCTGAAAAATGCAATTCTTGAAGAAATCTCAAAATGTCAAAAGTTTTGATACCAAAACACAGTATGGCTTTTTCTATGGTCTTTGTGTCTTAATGTTGTATTTTGGAGGGATTATTTGTCATTTTTATCAATTCTCGAGTGGTAAAAAACTGTTAAATCTAGCACCAAATTTGTGTGGAAATGGTACCAACCCAAAAAACTGCTGCACAATACATAAGTGAGCATGATAATGACCATCATATACTTCTATCATAATGTTCTAAGTAAGGGATAATGTACAGTGAGCTGGTCATTGTTGTGAAAGAAACCCCTACATAGTGATGTCGGCAGAGGGGTGTCTTATCAGCCTGAAGGGGTTTCTTTCACAACAATGACCCTCTAGCTGTACATTATCCCGCTTATTACATGGCTACTTACTTAAGAAATCAATAATTTGACACAAAAACGATCTGCCAGAGTCCGACGTCAGAACTGCGCCCATAGCAACGGTCTGTTTTGCATAGCAACAGTCTGTTATAAAGAAATAGCAGACTGTAGAACTGAGAATTGACCAATCAGAATTGAGTTTTCAACAACGCCGTGTAATAAGCCCTTATACACTTCTACAATTTATTTTAATTAAATAATTGATTAATGTTCATTTCTAATTTATGACTAGAACAACTTGACACACAGTGCTGAGCTGCATTTCAAATTAATCTCCAGGTTCCCAGCTTTCAGATGATGTACACCACTTCTATGTGACATACTGTATACTCTTGACCTGTTATATCCCCCAAAAGTCCTTCCTGCATTGCAGATCGCGCATCCTTGCATCAGTTACCGGGCTTTTTTCCATTGAGGTGCACTGGCTTGAAGATGCAGTAGTGGAGTATTTCCGACTGTTTGGTATGGAGTTGTTTGGCTGACCTGAGACTCGAGGCTGAGAGTGGTAGAGTGGCACATGAAAGGAGTGAGAAGTGAAGGAGAAGGCAAAAAAGACGAGTGAAAACAACTCGGTAAGACTCTTCACTTTTTTTTTTATTAAGATGCTACTTGCAACTTACACAAAAAGACAGATAATGTACTGTATAACACAGGATATAAACAATGGGATTTCAAGATTTAAAACACTTGAGGCTTTGCAAATGTTCTGAGATGTAAAAAAAAATATTCAACTTATTTGTTAGGCCTTGACACACACAACATTTGGTGAGAGATGTTGAATGCAAAGAAAAAATGTTTTCCACAGTGTAATTTTTAGTCCTCGGGTAGCTCTGAAGTCTGAATACCAAGTTGCACATATTAAGTCCTTACAACCTACACTGAACTCTTAACAAGATCCCACAGAATTTACATGATGTGACTTGAAAGTACATTTCCTGAGACTCTCGTCCTTTAATGGTCAAAGATCACAGGCCAGTTGAGTCTGATGTACAACAAAGCAGCCAACACCAGCAGGATACCACTTAGGGCCCAGCCTTTCTTAACCACGACGCAGACTGCATGACTGCATGACTGCATGGTATACGCCGCAGGTGGCAGAGTGGCTCAGTGGCTCAGTGTTTTGCACATCTGTGGCTCAAACCCGTTGACCGTCTGGGTTTGCATCAGGTTTTGGAATTAGCCTGTTATCCATGTGTTGGTGTCAGTTTCCTCCAAGTGCTCTTATTTTTCTCCGATAGGTTAAATGAAAACTCTACAAAAACTTTCCTGTAGTGTTTGTGTTTGTTTGTGTGTTCCACTGGCAGCCAGACCAGGGTGTCCTGGGAGAGGCTCCAACATGCCTGCTCAGAATAAAAATGTATGAATGAGATTTCGAAGGCAGGACGTTGCCAATGTAATAGCTTACATCGAGTACATTGGCCACCAGTTGGGTAAAAATTGTCTGTTTATAAAGAACTGCTCATACTCTATAAAGTAAGTAGCCGTTGTGCATGTCCTGGAGATAGTCATCGTCAGATTAGCATCATGTCTGATCCATTGAACCCCTTACTGGCATTCATACATCAAAACAACATTTTTGAGTAATTTCCGTCTTGATTTTACGCAACGTCGTTTTCTGCAACGTCGTTTTACGCTACGTCGTTTTACGCTACGTCGTTTTACGCTACGTCGTTTTACGTTACGTCGTTTTACGTTACACTAGTATGTTACATTGGTACGTTACTATTTTAACCCAAACCATGATCGTTCCCAAATTTAACCATGTGTCATTATTTGTGCAATTGTGATACAAGGCTGATGTGAAACATATTCATGAAACATTTTTTTTGGTTGAGAAACATCGACATTTAACGTATCCCGTGGTTTGCAGAAACTCACAATTCCTTAATTTTTTTTTGACAACTGGGTTGAATATATGCAGACAATGGCGTAAAATTAGCCCCTTTCTATGCAAATGGGCCTTATTTCAAAAACAGTCCATTTCACAATGATCAGCGCTAATAGCCACATGCAATTACAGTGAAATTAGTAGCGTCTTCAGAAAGTTGGTGGTAAATGAAGAGCATTTACACTGACAGACTGAGATTAAACCCAAATATGGTTTCTCTCTGTCATGTTTAAATTCCTTGTTTTGATGAATGCCTTCGCACAAATGTAGACTGAAAGCTTTTGACACATAAAAAGCACTTTATTTAATTTATCCGCGTAGAGTGGACATGGCTGTAGTTACTGCTTGACAAACATCTCAGTCGAATAAATCTTTGAAATAGTGGGCTGAAAGGGTGAAAAGAGAGGCTTTTGCTGTAGTCTCTGGGGATTGTGAATACACTTTTTTTTTTAGAAATTAGGCTGCAATTTGAAGTGAGAAATAATTTATCAAACAAAACTTTGTGATGAAAAGAAAATGGGGATAGGAATAGCTTCTGGCTAAACTGGCCAGTAAGTGTTGGTGTAATTCAATTAAGGCCTCCACAATACTTGGAATTGATGTGAGCGTTGTTAAATATTGTCATTTTATATATAATCGCATGTACTGCATCTCACACCAGTAGATATATATTCATCTGTGTGCCCACATTTACAGGTAACTAATCTTAATTTAGCTCAAATTTGATCCTAGCTAAAGTCTCATCAGGTCACAATGTTTAGTTCTCACATTAACATACAGGATGCATTACAATGTTACAGTTTTGCTGCAAATTCATACCAGAGTAGTCAGTATGTTTACTGAGTTTCATTCCAAATGGCTTTGCTACTATTAATGGGAAACTGCAGCATGCTTATGACATTGGTTTAGTACATTTAGGATGGCAAACAACAACGTAACAATGTAGTGCCTCTGCGAGGGAGATGTGTGAATCTGTTGCTTGGCAAAGTGCAGTAGCTCTGACATTAGAAGGCTGAAAAAAAAAAAATCACTGATGAACTTGTCCTCACTTACCTCCCACCTTTTAATTATGCACAGTACACATGCACATAACAAACCCTAAATTATTGGTCAGAGACAGCTAAGCATAATCTCACATGCAAATACACTGCCCACTCGTGTAATCACATACTGTGATACACACACACATTTTTGAAAGTTCACAAGAATCAACACAGAGAATCTAAAAGGACATGAAGAAACATTTACAGTGGAGAGATGAAAGACATAGAAACATTCAAGATTAAATCAGAAAAGAGCGTGATGTTGTTGTGTCGATGGGGCTCTGAGTTTACTTCCATCTACTCCCTGAGCTCAGTTAATCAAGTGATTAGAAAACCGCTCAGCCTCTATGAGTGGCTTAATAGGTTACGTAACACAGACTAAGCCGTACACTATAATTATACTGCTTGTGATCATGCTGCTTGCAAACTTTTCAGAATATAACATAAACAATATTAAACACACAAAAAAAGTTTTATATAATTTATTTTCCATTGCTCAAGATGTGTGTTTTTTTTTTCTCCTCAAAATTCATTAATATATTTTAGGTGTTAGGGACAAAAAAATACCAATTATAAATCAAGAATTTAATAACTATCTCTATAAAAGAGGTCAAAGCAACATAACGATACTTATTACAGCAACTAAACAAGGTGTTAACTGAACAAACTGACCTAACACAATGACACCAGGGCACATTTATATATAGGGCTTGGCCAAACCAAACAGCACTCAAGGGGTAACCAAGATGGACACTAACTATAACTAAATACAAAGCACATGGCAGCACATGGTTTGGCCCAACAACCCCACTTCCCCCAACAACCACAGTAACTCAAAGACAAAGAAACAAATTATTAATATAACATATAATAGCATGTGTAACCCTACAGTGTTAAAATGTGTGCATCTAAACAAGGTAAGGTTAAAAGGAAATAAACATATTTCAAATCAAACCAGCTATGTTAACTGTTCAGGTGTGGTTGAAATGAACCTGTGTAGGCAGTAAACTAATGAGGTGAGAGAGTGTGAACTGGAATGATATCACCCTGTGTGGCTTTTGACCATCACATCAGGGTAACCTGTTATATTTCATGTTTATACTGTGCTATCTACACTGATACACAGACTGATACCTACCAAACTCAAATTAGACACTTTTGAGATCTTTTTGCTATCCAAGTTGGACATCTGGCCAGGAAAATGACTGGTACTTTTAAAGCATTTAGGTCAAGGCAGTAAAGATAACTATAACTTTAACATTCCCTCATCATTCCCAACTTCTCTTGGGACGGCTACTTGGACAAGCTGCTGAACATTATCCCATTCAGAGCTCATGCCGTCTCCATCATTACCATGCTTCATTCCTGCTTTTAGATGATCAGATTCATACGTGGCACAATATGCTGAGATTTAGAAATGTGGTGTTTATTTTATTTATTTATTTATTTTACTAGTAATGAATTTTTGAATACAGAGTTTGCAGATCACTGAAGCTTCATTCGGTACTGGAATCGTCTCTTCTGAATAGCAATCATCCTTCGGGCCACGGTCCAGTACTGTATATAGCTGTGGCTGTATATGTCCTACTTCCATATTCTATGGGGTTTTGTATTAATTACCAATGAATATGTAATTGCTACATGTTACATAATTAATGAGGTGTTACTGCATCCTTGCTCGAGGAGTTATCAATCCCTTGGAACATGTTTCACCCAACAGGATGAAAGGCAGCACGCCCATGGTAATGGAAAAAAGTCATCTCATATCTTGATCATTTTTAGTGAATTTATTCACAAACTCATCTGCTGAGTGAGTTGTCACATCATGCAATCAACAATCAGGAGGAAAGAAATTACATTTGTACACACATGAGAAGATCCACAAGATCAACCAATTGAATTTCTAATGATTCATTAATAAGGAATTAATGATTATTTGGAACAGTTAACTAAATATGACTGTATTCAACAAAAAACTTGTTTCACACACTTGGAAATACTTGATCTACTGTCATTTAAAAGTTTATTTTTTTATCACTGTTCTTCTAATTTCAGTTTTATTAGTATCACAATGGTGAAATAGGCCTTTTATTCCCTGTGTATGAGATACAGAAAACTGCTGTCAGAAACTTATTTTTAACATTAAAATAAAACATCTCTGCTCAGTTGCTGTTAGCCGGTATTATTATTTTATTGACCAGACATATTTGCAATGTCCTCCAAGTGCACTTCCATCTCCTACGTCCAGCCAGCCTCCTTAATGATCGGCAGATTACATTCAACGTGTCTCAGGTTACAATGAATCAATGGCCTGCCAGCCAGAACATGAGGAAGAGCAGGAGGGGATATGGGTCACAGTGGGATGAAGAATGTGTATCTATTGAATTTTTTTTATAATGCCAAAGAGTGTTGTATTGAATATGGGATGATTTTCATAAATTTGCCCCTGGTTTGACATCCTCAGCATCTCCTCCCAAATGGGATTTTAATTTCTATCTCAACAGAATGAATCAATATTTTGTTGGTAAGTGCACTTCTGTATGTATTCAGATGTGGTACCCTGAAGATATGTTAAATTTAAACTACTGTACTTTAATTATATCAAATTCTGAATATTTATTGTATGAATTCTTATCCTGGCAAGGCTAAGAATTTAGCAGATGCTAACTGTTGTTGTTAACATCAGTTCTCATAGTTTTTTTCAACTGCATGGGACCCTTGCTAATGGACGATGTATTTTGTTGCTTCAAGGTAAACTATGTGGATTATTATCTACATCTTGGAGTGATTGCTTGCATTTTTCTAAAGGTTTGGTGATTTCCTATATGTCGACGATGTGACTATGACCTGACTGTATTATGTACGGGCTTGTTGGTCCCCTAAAGCCAACTACAACTGGGGCAAAAATCAATCTGTTGTACTATGAACTGTGGTTTAAGAGAATATGAATATGCTCTGCAGCCTGTTTTCTCTCTCCGGAAAGTGGTAGTGGCACTGATGAGGCTTGGACATGTGTTGGAATAGCACGCAGGCTTTTATTACCGTCCCTCAGTAATTCTGGCTCAGCTTTAATGGTAAGGTTCTAGGGAATTGAAACCAGCATGAGCCATTTGCCAACCTTGGCAGAAAACAGTCTCCACAGACTTTAGACCTCGCTGCGTTTGTTGCCCCTTGAATAGTCTTGGGAATAAATTAGCTCTTGAATTAGCTGATAAGGAAGTAAACGCACAAAGATGAACCCTTTAAACTAAGTGGGAAAATAGTTTTGAATGTTCAAATAGACTATTTTAAACAGCATGTGCAATATTGTTTTTATTTCACTTTGTATCACTTTTCACATTTACACTATCAATGACTATTTTAATGAATTATATACATTTATAAATATATCAATACATACATATTGAACACCTATTGTACAATTTACAAAAAAAATCTCCGACCTTAATACCAAGTAATGTCCATGTTCTTTCTGTTTATTGCATTGTGCCATTAAGTGTCCGAGATACTGAAATACACATGTTCACTCAAGTGTGACTCACTCCTCAATTTACTCTTGTGCTTTTTTCTACAGCTGTATTGAATTAAGCAGACAATAAATTGTGTCAACTATAAGAGGGCTTTTTTAAGGGAGATTATCTGTTGCTCTGGTGTAAACTGTCGTAAAAGGTGTGTTCAACTCTCCAACCTTTTAAAAGAAGTACTGTATTAGGTCATTCCCTCATTGGGTAAATTCAAATTTGACACCCTGTTGTTGTTGCTGTTGTTATTCATTACAGGCATGGCCTGAAAAACACACGTACACACACACAGGACCTATGCATTAGTGGAGAGATGTCAGAGTGAGTGGGCTCCAAGCACTTAAGAGTTTAGTGCCTTGCTCAAGGGCAGTGCCCAGGACGTGAACTGGCACCTCTCAAGCTACCAGTCCTCACGGTCGGTGCGGGAAACTTTCAACATCCAACATTAGTTAGCTGCGCCAATTAATGCCAAGAGGTTAATGTAGTGTACATTTGGGGAAACAAGATTAATAGACTACGGCCATGCTAACAGCTCTGTGGGGCTGTATTTAGGCACAGCTATACTCTGAACAAAATACATGGCACCAATACAATAACAGTGCTAACATGCTGATTCTTAGCAGGTACAATTTTTATTATGTTCACCATCTTAGTTTAGCTTGCCTTTGCTTTTACAATTCATCCAAAGGGGAAAACAAATGTCAATGTGAAATTTCATTGCAATCCATCCAACAGCTTTTTAGACATTTCACTGAAAAGAAAAACAATGTCAACTTCATGGTGGCGCCAGAGGAAAAGTCAGGGGATCACGGAAGTCATTAGGCAAACATCATCTGGAAACCATTATTGCCTGTATAACATGTTGTGCCAATCCGTCCAGTGCATGTTGAGATATTAAGCAGTACACGTGAAAACTGACGTGACGCATTTCAAGTTGACAATTTATTCATGTATTATGTTATGTTGTATGCATGTGCGAAGGCATGTGCAGTACAAATCCTTTGGGAAGAATCCTCGTTGGCATAACTCGTGATTAGAATAGAGGTTCTCGTGTTAATTATTTATCCTGGGTGTGTGTGGCATGACGCTGTATGTCAACATTACAGGAGCAGTATGTAAAGGCTAAGGTCAAGGACAGGACATCATCCATATTTTAGACGAAGGCACGCTGGTGCAGTGGTTAGCACTGGCGCCTCACAGCTAGAGGGTTGCAGGTTCGAATCTGACTTGGGGCCCTTCTGTGTGGAGTTTGCATGTTCTCCCTGTGTTAGCGTGGGTTTTCTCTGGGTACTCCGGTTTCCTCCCACAGTCCAAAGACATGCATGTTAGGTTAATTGTTGACTCTAAATTGCCCATAGGTGTGAATGTGAGCGTGAATGGTTGTCTGTCTCTATGTGTCAGCCCTGCGATGGACTGGCGACCTGTCCAGGGTGTACCCCGCCTTCGCCCAATGTCGGCTGGGATCGGCTCCAGCCCCCCCGCGACCCCTAACGGGATAAGCGGTTTGAGATGAGAGCAAGCACTGTATTTAATGGATAAGGAGCTATTGGACATATAATATATACCTCGTTACACATTAGATGTGGTAACAGGTATAAAGCATTAATGAAGTAATGCCTTGCTAACTTGTTGACCCATCAACCTTCTTGCATCAGCAGCATAGGGACTAATCATGGTTTATTTGTCCTCGGAGTGTTATAAAAATGTACTTTACACGACTTTCTGTTGAGACACTTCTTTCTGACTTCTCTGTGAAGGTAAGGTCTCCAATATATTGCATACAATATATGTTTTCTTCAACTCATTAGCGTTATGTGCATTCTTTTATGTGTGCATTTTTGGCGGAAATGGCGATCACCCTTTGCAGAACGGCTGTAGCAGCTGAGGGAACCTCAAGTGGTTTTTTTAGAAGCCCTTCCAGCAAGGACGAGACAGCAGTAAGTGGAAAAATTATAGGGAGTCGGAAATTGCATTTGATTACCTTTTTTCTAAAAGTGTTGGGGGTATTTTTTGTGTATTATTTTGTGTGTGTCTGTGTTGAGAGCTTACAGGTAGTGGTAGTGCTAGAAATCTCAATGTATCTCAAATGTCAGCTTGATTCATATTCTGGAGAACATAATGTGTACATGTGTGCATAATTTCACGGCAATCCATTTTCAGTCTGGATTAAAGTGGTGGACAGACCAACCATCCCCAGAGCCATTAGCCTGGCTAAAGATACACCTGTGATGAATGATCCTATAAGCATAATTTATACTGGAGAAAATTATATTTAACCTGCTCTCCGTATGACTTGTTCAGACCTTCCTTGACCTTTACAATTTCTCCTTTAGTATCACATTAAATAAGCCACCCACTGTGTCATGCACCACCTCCCCAGCCTTGACACATGCAGGAAGTGATGTCATATCAATTAAAGCCACCCGTATCAGTAATATGAATCTTTCAGTGTTATTAGACAGCTAATGTATTATTGATGTGGCCTGACTCAGGCGCTGCAAAGGATTTAAATCCCATCAGACTGGCAACATGGAAACTGCTTAGAGTTTCTTACACCTGCAGATCACACATACTCACGCCAAATTAAATCACACTTTTCATTTTCAACTCAAATCAGGTCCACCCAGCTTAAGTCCCTGCCGGACCACAGCATTTAATTACACTCAATTACTGAGTACTGAAGCGTGTAAGAATATGCTGTCGCCTATCTATCACTGACCTTGACTTACTCACTCTCGCTCCTGACTAGTATTAAGAAAACCGATTCTTTTCTCATGAACGACGACTCGTTCTTCGGCTCTGGGGGTGCCCGCTGAACGAGAGTTGCGCTGAACGAGAGTCTGAACGAAAGTCTGGAGCAGAGGTTCTCGGAAGGTAACCTGGCTCTTGTGCACAACTGCGCATGCACCTTACAGCAGGGAGTTGTTGGATTTACTTACGAATCGAGTTAACTGGCTCTTCTTTAAGAGTCATTCAAAAAGAACAATTCATTTGCGAATCTAACATCACTGCTTCCGACCTATCCGTCTGTCTCTGTCATGGAGTTGTAACATTGAGCTGAAGTTGTTTATCCGTATCAAATTTTAGCATGGCCATAGGTAGGCGTACACCTCCCCAAAAGTGAAGCCAAAACATATTGATCGCCCCCTGGTGGCTGGTTGCATTATAGGTCATAAATCCCGCCTCCTCCATGTTAGTGGATGGGATATGGGCCAAATTAAAAAGTCAAAGTACACCTCAAATACATTTTTATCAGATATGGTTTCTGTCATTTTAGGTTGTTCTTCCATCACGCTGATGTATGTTCAAGTGTTCGAGTTTGGTTTTAATTAGTTACTTGATGCTATAAAAAGGGGGTGAGACATCAGGATTGACAGTTGTGAGTCTTTCTTGCTGATAAGCGGCCGTGCTCGGCTTGCGATTGATATTTTGGCTTCACTTCTGTACAGTGGAAGGACGTGGAGACATGTTGTCCATCTTTATATACATATATGGTATGGTATAGGCCTTGTATTATTTAGTGCAACTTCTTTGTCCACTTTTTTTAGAATGTTTTTGCTGCTAGCAAGCTGGCAGCTGGAGATGGCTCTTTCCCCAGCCAAAGCAGCAGTGTAGGACCTGACACATAATGGCTGAAGGGCAAAACTCAACAAACAGTACAAATACAGATGGATGACAAATTAAAAAAGAAAGATCAATATCAAGTAGTAAGGCATTTGAGCAACGTAAACTGCCAGAAAAGCTTCATGCTCCTTGTCTTAGATTGTACAAGTCTCAGGGACTCTACTGGAGGGATGAACATCATTCTTCCAAAACATAGTCCCTCATTTGGTGTTTTGAGGGAGGTGGTGAACAGCACTGTCTAAATTATTGGCCCAAAATCTATACGTAGTCCTAGCCTTATTTATTCTAGGGTTTTTTCCTTTTACTTTCAAAGGATAATCTTTATAGAATATAATAAATGAGACTTTTTGTCTTCAAAATGTCTTTTAGTTTATTAAAATTCGCTAAAAAAAATAATCCAGTAAACAATCAGATCATCACACCTGTACTGCGGGCTGGATGTGGTGTGTGTGTGTTTGTGCATGTGTACTTATTTGTTTTATCTTCCTGTCACTACATACTTTATTTCCTATGGTGGATCCACAGAAACATTAATAGTGGCCAAGTGTCCCACACACACTGAATTATTCACATCACAGTGCCTATGGAGGCACAGCTGGCCTGCTCTGCTTTTATTGTTCTAACTCTGTTTTCAAAGACAGAGAGACCACAGGCGAACTGTAACACCGAGTTCATCCGTCACTTACCAGGCAGCGCTGACCTGCTCTGAAGTCAGTCAACACTCTTTCTAGCTGCAGCTCCATCCTGCTCCTCCTGTTACCCTGCATATCATCAGATTTGATGTGTAGAATTTATGCCAAAAATAGGGCTTCTTTTACTTTTCGAACTCGGGATGTTTTCCCATATGCATGAAGATGAATAAAGTAAAATTTGCATGAATGTACAAAAAAAATGAAATTGAAACTCATTTTCATTCTCTTTGTCCATAAAATAACTTTATTTCTGCCCATTGTAGGATTTATTGATTGGTTAAACCTGCAGTCGGCAGCTTTCAGCGTATTGTAATTCAAGTGTTCTAAGAGAAAACTAGACTTCTGCACCTCCTCGTGTCTCTGTTTCCAGGCTTTAAAAAATCTAAAGCCCGTGACGAGAGACTTTGGCCAATCACAGGTCATTTCAGAGAGAGAGAGCGTTCCTATTGGCTGTTCATCCAACGGAGGCAGCTGTCAATCACTCGTGAAATCCGATCAAACGGTCAAACTAGGCAGCGTTGATTAAATATGAATCAATATTCTGTTTCTCTAATGCCTATTTCTCGCCTCAGATGTTTTCATAAACATCTTGTAGTGTACTGTTTAGCTGTAAAATGAAAAAGATTGCTCCGGCTGGTGGACGGTGCTTGGTATTTCCTCAACTGACCTCAACATGGCTGCCGGGTCACAAACTTTCTAATTTTACAGCTAAACAGTACACTATACAAGATGTTTCTGAAAACATTTTATGCAAGAAATAGACATTACAGTAACAGAATATCGATTCATATTTGATCAACGCTGTCTAGTTTGACCGTTTGATCGGAGTTCACAAGTGATTGACAGCTGCTCAGAGACAGCAAGGCTCCAGATCAGCTCTGACTGGATGTTTTCCTCCGGTCTGTGAAATCTTGCCGATGCCGTTAGGAGCACCGGAGGACACCGGAGGTCACAGAGGAACATGTTTCTTTTCAGATTACCTGTTTTATGCACTACTAGGATATAGTGAACGTTTTAAAAATAGAACTTTTTTCAATCATATTTGCTCCATTTCTACCCACTGCTGCTTTAAGAGTCGATTATGCTACGTATTGATCAGTAAATAAACCCTGAGAAAGGCATTTTCGGAGAGAGAGAGTCAGAGAGTTTAGAAACAGTGGAAGGGTATACGGATGTGAGGCAGAGGGAGAGAGTCCAGAGAGAATAGGGGACAGTTTGAAGAGGCAAATACCCACAGTTGGTAGCAGGAGGTATGAGGATAAATAACAGAGAGATTCGTGCCTTGGCAGCTATGGGAGAGAGCAAAAGTAAAAAAAAAAAAAAAAATACAGAGAAATAGAGGCTAGGATCCAGCTGAGTGTTTAAGCAAGGAAGAGAGAGAGGAAGCAGAGTGAGAATAAATATGCTATGCTATTCCCTGTATCACTCTGTCTTGCTGCACCATCTTTTCTGTGTTGTGTGGGTGTGAGCAGAGGCAGCGGGGCAGAGAGAGGGAGAGGTTGCCTGCGGTGTGCGGCTGGAGGGCGGTCAGGGGAAATTTGTGTCACTGTGTGATGATGTGCCTACTGTCAAATAACAGCAACATTTCCACAGATAATGTACGAGTATTGTTTGGATCTTCATATGTATTTGTAATAATGTGCCTTCAAAACAGAGTGGTTTTTTTCTGGTTGTTTGTGCCTCTGAGATTTTTTTGGCTCCTATAATAAAAGGCTCATATTCATACTGTTATTCGTTCATACTTGGTCGACAATCCAATTTGGACAAAAAAATGGAACCAAAAGTTCCTTTCTGCTTTCAATCGTCATGTTGTGATCATTAAAAAACTTCAATTCAGCTTATAAATGACAAAAAAGAACATGACAATAAGTTTGTAATTAGGAAATCCAATCAATATAGGCCCATTTTCCATTAAATTGCCTATCAATGTAATGCCATGTGTGCCAAATTATGTCAATAAAAGAATCCACTAATGATCCACTATCCAATCTAACCACACACTTATACCTATTAAATTCATCATTATGAAAAAAATCACATCTCTTTAGTAATTCCTCATTTAAAACGAATCAAACTTTATAAATGAAACAACAGCATATGAGATTAAACTTTTTTTTTTTTTTTCAAAGTTGATACCCGCTGCATAAAGTTGAAAGATTTGGGATCAAAGCTGCATGTGTTTTTTTTTTTTTTTTCCTTTTTTGGGGGAAACACAGTTGAGTTACTGACTGTAAGCACTTTATTTTGATGCAAATTTCAACATACAAACTAGCTCTTTCTTCACAAAATATTCCCTTCTTATCTAAAGCACAAACGCGCCCAAAAATTATTCATATATTCAGGCTTTCATATCTCTCACCCACATGCAAAGACAGTTTCACACACACCACCACCCTTGCAATTATGTGCTCTGTCATGTGTTACGACCCAGCTCTCCAGGGGAAAGGGAGACAACATAAACCATATGGTTTTGGGAAAATAAAGTTATTTATTGCATGGATTGGTCGTAGGTAACCTAGGAACTACAAAGGAAAAAAGGGCTTGAGGGTGCAGCCTTAATCAAATAAATAATTCTAACCCAAAGAAGACTCCTGAAAAATGGAAAACAAAAATGAAATAAAAAAATAAAACCTTGACTACCTTGACTGACCTGCCTTCTGCCTAGTTTTTGCCATGTGTCCCACATCGTCGGCTCTAGTCTAACCGTGTCAGACTTTTTTCGGCCGATTCAGCATGTTGAGTCGACGGCGGAGCCAGTCGGTGAAAGAAATCACTCTGATTGGCTGTTCAGCTTAATCGAATCAGTGCACAAGAAGAGAAACGGAAGTGTGGAAAGCAAGCCATCGAGTAAAATTGAGAGGAAAAACACAAAAGGCTCTTCTCATTTTTCATCTTCATCTCATCTGATCATTCCAATCCACGGATATTTTCACAGCGACACGGCTATCCGGAATGAAGCTATAAGTGGTGAGTGAGAGTGATGTGAAAATGGTTGGCAAACGCCACTTTATTTCATGTACGTATCATAACAACGGCTTGTATATCGGCAGTCCTCGGTCTTCCGGTTTCTCCTTTTGAATGACGATACCGCCGATAGGGAGAGTTATTTCATTTCACGCAGGCGCAGAACGTAAGTGGTAGTTGGCCGTTGGCTATACTCTCCGCAGTGTGTTTGAGTGCAACTTTTTGACCAAGACAAAGGCGACGTGAGGCGACGCAACAGGTGGCCTTCGTCGCTGCTAGTTCTCTGATGTCAGGTAGGTGTCTCTGGACCTTAACGAACTTTGTTGCTACATCACCATTATCCATTAGAAAAAGAAGATTTGTGAGAAAACAGTAACATGATGGAAAGTAATGATCTGTACTGCAACCATACTAATTTATCCTCCATCTAATTTCTATGACACAAAGGCAGTTCATGAAAGCTTTTGCAATCTGTTTTCTCAAAAACTTTAGAGCAGATATGTATTTCCTGAGATGCTAGACAATACAGAAAGTGCAAGTGCCAAGAATTTAATGGCCTTCACAAACGAAAACGACATCAGCATACAATCCCCCAAATCTTGTATTAGATTAATTGCTCACAGGAAGGTGAGAAAAGAAAAACTAATGCCTCCGAGCCTAAAGTAGAAAGAAAATCGAAGTTGACTTTCCAAAAATGAAAAGCGCTGAGAAGGAGCTGGGGAGAGCATGCAAATGTGTTTTTTTTTTTTGGTTTTTCCTTTGGGGGCTGGTAACTCTCATTACCACCCATTAGCCCCAGTCTACATTAAACAACCTCCCTCATTATTTGGGGCCGCTGCCTTAATTAAGTTGTAGCTTGTGAGATCTATTGCCAAATGCTAACACAGATTTAGAACTAACTTTACTGTAAGCAGTCTCTATTATGAAGATATATTATTATATGGATGAGCGTTTTTTAATAAGCAGCAGCAGCGCAAAGACTTTTGTTCTGAAACACTGTATAATATGCTGCCATTTATTGTGTGATGGATGTAATTCTTTGCTGATGTTACAAATGCTGAACATATGGGGAAAAGTGTCAGCAACAGCAGGTCATGTTTTCTTTAAAGTGGGGTTTTTATGGTAATTTTTATCGGATGTGAGGTGGACCTGCGACAGAACGACAGTGTGCACAGTGTCGCTGTAGCAGGGTTTATTTAATAGGCGCTGTTTCTCATTTCTGTGTGTGGGTAGGTGTAAATATGTTTACATATGTATTAATATTTGGAAGAAAATGTCATAACTGTATGGGAAAACATATAGCCGTGTGTAAGTCTACGGATGCACACCCGTTTGTGTAAGCATTGCTTCTCAGTTCCATGTTTGTGACCGAGGATTAATGAGGTGTGTTTATCCGTCTGCACCCTGCACACTTACAGCCACGGGTTTCCCTAATCTGGGTGCAGGTGGGTTTTCTCTGCAGTCTAGCAGTTAAATGCTGAGGAGGCTGGGTCACTGTGCCACAATGTATAAATAAATGCACAGTTTCCGTTTCTCCAATTGATCTATTGTTGTTTTTTTCGAGGTGGTGCTAAATGTTATTGGCAGGTCCAAATGGGTGTTGACACAGAGCAGCCTTTCTCTAAAGCCAGCTGTAACGGACCAAGTAGGTGGGGCTGATTAAAAATAATGAGCTGTGTTCAGAATGTCCATGTCCCAGCCGTATAAGCTGCTGATATTAAAAACCTTCAGCAAAAACAATTGCCTGAGCATATTGTACAGCAAGGATCTGGGGGCGCAAACCCTTGATCCAGTAGACCTTCTTCATAGCAGACATTTGAACTGGAACGCCTGAATGTTACAAAGCAATCATTGTTGCTTATTACACCTGTGATTTTCATGTAAGTCCAAATGTCTGCTGTGGAAAGAAAAAAGAGCATATAACCTCTAATCTCAAATAAAGACATGGATGGGTGTGGATTTTTATATTTTACAGAACCATGTCTTCCAGCGAGTGAAAATGTACAAATCTGCATCAGCTGAATACACAACCACATCAACATTTCTAGACTCAAAGTGGCGGTAATGTAAAGCACCAACGTGCATAATTTTGTTGCCATCTGTGTATACGTAGTGTGCCTTTTAATATGTCTGATAGGTCTTTTTCACAGCAGACATGTAACTTGTCAAATCAAGGGAAGTCGTTCACACAATGTGCTTGGTGTTCACTGAAACTGAAGCAGCTAACTGGACTGAACCACAATTGATTTAATTATTTACACCTATAGCACTCATACAGTCACACATCAGCACTACCTATGTTACATGTTAGTTTGTGTGTACTTATAATTACAGTTATTGTGAAAGAGTAAGGGTACTGACACTGAAGTCGTTCCAATACAGAGAATATGTACAGTACAGTAGAGTCAATTAATAAGTAGATTGTTAATTTTTATGTAATGAAAAATGCCCTTCAAATAAAATGTGCATCTATTAGATAAGCATTAAGCAGATAGCAAATACAAACAGAGAGAGAGAGGTATAGTGACAAGGTTTTACCAATGAAAAATGATTAAGTGGTTGTTAAGTATCAGCGAGGTGCTGTTTGACATGACCCTCGCAAGCATGTGGTATTCATCCTGAAAGCTTGGCGTATTCACAAAACAGCACTTTACAACAATTAACCTGGATGAACCAGAGTCTGGACCTTCTGTAATTTATGATTATGTAATAGGGCTATATCCCATATTGGATATATATTATCTGCTACATGTTTTTTCCTTTGTGAACTGTAGGGCAGAAATAAAGGGAACTAAATTGATCAATGTTAATGTCTTGATAGAATAACACATTAAAAAGTGACTTTTTAAA